>QAOC01003880.1:326350-372036 GCA_003255005.1 Begonia fuchsioides
GCATGTAGCTGTTATGCGTGAATTCTATAAATTGTAGAGGTTAGCTGATAATTTTTTTACGGACGATACCCCTATAGAGTAGGTTCGTTCTTTTGTACTCTTTTCGAACAATTAAACAACTTTTTGTAACATATATTACTTTTTAATGGCACAATGAATGCTTTCGGTGTTTATATTTCGATTCGTACAATGCATGAGTATTAATTGTTAACTCTTTTGCGAATTGATTTCAAATTGGATGCTTTCAGTGTTTCTATTTCGATTCGTAAAAGACATGTTGCATGCTGTTGATTCTATGTTTCGAACTTTCGATGCTATTGTCTTCGAGTTTCTTTGAGATATTTATTCGATGTATTGTTTTCGTGTTTCTTTTGCGTAATGGAGGCGATACATACAAATGTTATCATGCAAATTTTTTTTTTGCTTGAAGAAAACAATATGCATAAATTGGTCATTACATAATATTGAATAAGATATACAACTTCAATATACGGAATTTTTTTTTCTTGTTTGGCTCGTTTGGCTCGGCTCGTTTAGGCTCGACAGGCTCGACTGGCTCGGATCGGCTCGCTCGTTTAGGCTCGAGCCAATTTTTTTTTAAAAAAGCTCGACAGAGCCGGCTCGGCTCGGTTGGCTTGCCAGGCTCGACGAGCCGGCCTTTCCCGGGCTCGAGCCAGCTCGATTGCCAGCTCTAGATATAGACAGAGAGTATATGTCCATTGACTTCACAAAATTTTGTGAGAAACATAAAATCAAAAGATACTTGACAGTACCATATTCACTTCAACAAAAGTTAGACAAGCAAAAGTTGCTATTGTATTTGGCTATCCTTATGCTGAATTTTTTTTTATCAAAAAGGGTTTTCTTTTAAAAGATGTTACACGTAGACCATGATGTTCCAGTTTCCTATTTTTTGCCCTTTATTCAGTTTCAAATAGTATGTAATTTTGGCATTTTAGTAAGCTGAAAGCATAAACAAGAAGAATAATTATGACACAAAGCAATAACCTGTCATAACTAGAACCAACTAATGGTATTGTGACCATCTCCTCTTGTGTGATCTTAAGTTTTGGTGCCTCCAATATATTACATAGCCTGCAGCCTGCCCTCGAATGGTGACACAAGGGTGCTTCTTCTCCAATCACCGATACAGATCAATGCAATCGGCATGTCGATTGTTCGCCTCGTGAGCCATTGCAAGCCATATTTGAATCTCAAGAACAACAGATAAGAATCGAAATAGAACTTCTCGGGTTGATTTTTTTCATGTTTTTATTATGGCGCCCCATGTAAAAATTATTCTCTTCTTTGTCTATCGCTCTATTCTAAGCCGGGTAGAACTAACCTCCCCACCAAACAAAGTTGGCCGGGCTATGATCGTGATGGCGCCTTTTAAAAACTCTATAGCATACATGCCCTTCCCGTATGCCTTCTGACCCAAATAGAACATCAATCGAGCCGTGGCTCTCCGCTCAGCCTGTTCCTTAGCCACCTGCTCTAAGACCATGCCAACAGAACCAAAGCTAAAATCTAGTACAACTTGATTCCGAAACTAACACAATCAAAATAAATCCCCACAAAAAATTGCACGCCATATCAGAGAAAAACAGAGAGAAAGAACAGTCAGTAAGTCTATAAGGACCTCAGAAACCAACCTTTTCAAGCTCTTTCCTAAACGCGTCTTCTTATCTTCCTCCGTCTCTTCTGCGCCATCAGTGGCTCCCTCCTCCATTTGGTTCAGCATCTCCTCGGCTTTCTTCTCCAACTCCCTTCTCTCTTCAACATCCTTCACTCTCCTCCGCATTTCCTTCTCCCACTCCGCCGCATCTTCGTCGAACCCATTACCGTTTCCGTTTCCGTCTTCGTCGCTGTCGAAATCCACCAGTCAGTAAGTCTATAGACATAGATTCTCTAGAAATGACGATTGAGAATAATCAGAATTGAGAAGAAGAAGAAGAGGGTATAGTTGTCTGAGCTGAAGTGTACGCGTGGCGCTTTGCAAAAGATATAATCATGCCCATCTGTTGACTAGTCAAACACGTAAATGAAGATATAATCATCCCAAAAGATCGAGCAATTTTGTCGAACGGTGAACCGGAGGCTGTGGACCAAAAACGCAATGATTTAATTTTATAAAATAAAGGAGGAGGACTAGCGTTGACTTTGATCTGAACGCCAAATGTAGAGAAACAAACCCGCTGAATGAAATCTTGGGTATCATCCACAGCATTGGAAGAATCACAAATGGCCGACCATGAAAATATAAAAAAAAACTTGGCTAGAAAAGAGGAAGCCATTGAACAGTAGAATCTCGTCCTCCACCAGCCATGGTAAACGCATGTCTGCAGATATTCGGACTGTCCAAACCGGTCGGCGAGGAATCAAGAGGGAAGAAGGCAATAGGCTGGGAAGGAGATCCAAACGCCGACAGAGAGAGTAGAAGAAGAAAGGTGGTTGTAGAACTGGAACCAAATCCGACATTATCATGGGACGTGACCTTCAATTCAAAGGATATTTCAGTGAGGATAGTTCACGCCGGCGGCCGCCAGGAGCTCTATTTCGACCCCATCCCTGCGCATCAGCTTATGAAGAAATATCCAGGAATGTGCATCGCCAGGCCGGACGTTTTCAGGGATCCTCATCATTCCCTGATCTTTCCAGACGAAAAGCTCGTCCCTGGCCAGAAGTATTACGTTATCCCTAGCTCCACCGTCGAGAAACTCAGGCGTAAAAATGGCCACTCAGAGTCTCTCCGGCGAAGAAGATTCCCAGGAAAAGTGGAGGTGAAGGAGATTCCTGCTCCGAGGGGCGAGATTGGTGGTCGGAGATTGAGAGTGAAGACGGGAGAAAAGGACGAAGAAGAAAGCGGGGATTCGTTTAGTTCGGCTAAAGCGTTCTATGTTGATGGATCAACTGGTTATGTACGAAGAGGGTTGGTGGCTAAGAAGCCTTTCGTTCCTCCTCTTCCTCAGTCTAAAATAAGTCAATCCATGAACTGGGAGCCTAGCCTTGATTCGGTTCAAGAAATCTCCCCTTGAATCGCTGCACTTTGCATCTAAAAGGTGAAATTTTTATGTCAATTAATTGCAAGTTGAGAACTATTTTGCGAGCTTTGAGCAGTTTGAAGGATCCTCGTTGCTTGAATCTGTTCATCCAACTCTAGTGATCGATATTTATACAATGAATTCACGTAATGGGCATGCATATTTTCTGCTGTTTATTTGATTATGATTTTCTTTCGCTCGTTCCGAAGTCGAACTGGGTTCAATTTAGGATAAATAACCGCGTGGTTATTGTTAAAGAGTGTCTGCTTAACAAAAGTGGCTGGTCGTGGCTTCCATATAGAAGAAGAGAATTGATTTTCTCTAGATTTTGCCTCGGTTCGTGCGTATGGTGCTTTTCTCTACAACAGAAAAGAAGTTCTAGTTTTCTTCACGTGATTGACTCCAACTCGCCGCCGTCTTACATTTGTTTCTGGTGAATATCAAGAAATTCAAAAGGGTTAAGTTAAAAGCTTTATTTTTATTGAAATATTTGAACTCCAACTGGTTGTTTCCGTAGAATACTGTTGAACTCTGATTCATGCTCACTGAAATATTTCTACTTTTAGGCAATTATATTTGTTTTAAATATTTAGATTCTTATTATTATTTAGTGGAATATTGAGCAGATTTTTTTGCTGATTTTATCTTTTTGGATCTGGTTTTCGGTGTTTGTGATATTGTTTTTTGGCTTCAAAATTTGGAGTGCATATTTGAAAATTAATTTAGCGATGAGTCGTTCAAATTTGATATCAATTATTTGATCGGAATACGAGGTTTCAACTGTAGCATGAGAAGATGTGTGATGTGCTTGTTGGATAATATGTTATTTGGCCTCGATAACATTCCCTTGTTAAGTGAAAACCCCTATATACGATATGCCTACAATTATCAGGACGTTTTGAACGAAAAAAAAGCTGCAAATTTATAGGTTAAGTTGCAGTAGTTTTGTACGAAGAAAATCCTAGCGAGTAAGTTGCATATGAAGCAATGGTAGTATTCTCATCAATTGATGGAAGATGGTTCAGTTGAAGATCACTCGGCTGCATTAAAGGAATTAGTTCTGAATTTGGAAACTATAAGATGCAAATTCAATGAGGAAGATCTAGGATTAATTTTATTGTGCTCGTTGCCTACTTAATTCAGTACTTTTAGAGATAAGATTCTATATATTAGGAAAAGTCTATCTCTGAAAGAGATTTATGACGCTTAGCTATCAGATGAGAAGATGAAGTAGATTATTGAGGGATAGGAGTCTCATGGAGAGGGACTCGTCGTTCGAGGTAGAACAAGAAATTCAAACAACAGAGACAATGATAGTGTTCATGGCTCGAGGAGCAGACCAAAGTGAAAGAACTATGATAGAAATTGTTTCTTCTGTAAGAAGAAGGGACACGTCAAATCTAAGTACCAAAAATTATTGAATACAAAGAGAGCGGTAGAAAAGGTGAAGCAACTGATGACGTCTGATGATGTTATTGTTGTTGAAGAAGATTGTGATGGAGATCTTCTTGCAGTGTCAAAAGGAAACTCGAAGCCAAACAATGAGTGATTTAAGATTCAGCTTGTTCGTTTCACATGAGTTGTAAGTAGAATTTTTTTTTCCGACATATGAGACACTTTCAGAAGGTGTCGTGTTAATGTGTAACAATACACCATGTAAGGTAGCTATGATTGGTACCATTAGAATCTAGATATTTGATGGAGTTGTGAGAACAAAAGGTAATGTGAGATCGGTTATCGATTTAAGAAAGAACCTGATCTAGTTGTGAGTACTCACTGTAAATGGAGTCGTGAAGATCAGTAGGGGTACTCTCGTCATGTTAAAGGGGCACAAGAAGTCTACAAATTTGTATTTATTAGAAGGTACTACAGTGGTGGATAATAATAGGGCTTTGAAGTTTGGAAATTCACCTTCTAAGAGATTGACTAAAAAGAATTTTAGTTCTCGAGTGAAGTTTAATTTGGGATCTGAAGGTACATCAAAACCGATGAATCAACATATTAGAGATATTTATTCATGTGTTACAATTTCGCGACAAAGTGGTATCGCCTAGGGAAGAACTTAGTGGAGGATCAAAGCTTCGAGGAGATACAATGAAACGGTGAGTTATGCATTGAACATTTTTTTAGAGAAAAGATTATTTGGTGCAGTCTTTGGCATGTTTAGACACAATTTGTTCTGACGCTCTGATAATTCAGTGATATCTTGGAGGATGAGAGAATGCGATTTCTTCTCAAGTATGTCTTTCAAGTTTAAGCGGGGCTTAAACTTGATTGGTATCGGATGTCGAGCTGGCACGAGAGGGGCCTTTTGGAAGAGGAGGTTATTATTTATACTTTTTGATGAATTTTTCAAATCTGTAAATTTATTTGAAGATGGAGATTATGAGAGTTTAATGTTTTGGATTTGCTTTGGATTGGACCGAATAGCTCATTGGATCTCTCACAGTAGTATTTGTGTCAAGGTAGAGATTGTCTAGAATTTGGTGACCCAAATTCTAGGTTGGCCGGGTTGGCCCATTATATTTAATATAATGGTTTTAAGTTTATTTTGTATATATTGATGTTTTAATCGTAAAAATCATTGTACCTTGATTTTCTTATTAGTGGATTTCTCATATACCTTGGTTTTTCTTTGTTTTGGATTTTTTACGTAAATTTTAGTGTCTCTGTGTTTCTCTTTATTTTCTTTTTTCCAATTATTAGCGTGCGATTCTTAACAAAAATGCTACTAGAACAAGGTTAAGAGTTTCGTACTCAAATCGAACGGATTTTGCAGTTGTAGTTTTTGAAATCAAATTTGTAGATTTTTGGAAAATGAGGTAAAAAAGAAAGTAGGGAAATTTGTTCCCATATCATTGCCTTATTCAAGAAAAAATTGTTCTTTTTGGCCCGTTAGTCACTATTAGAAACGGATCTCCCATACGATGTTAAAAGAGTTTGTTGGAGCCGAGATACCTTTAAGCAACAATTTCGTCGGAGGAGAGTTGTTTAGTCAACCGTTAGTTAGCAAAGAATTGCATCATCGTTCTCCATTTTTGCTTTGAAGATGATGTGAGGATTACTTTGGAAAGGTGATTTTTTCATAAAGATAAAAACTCTAAGAAAAATGACTTAGATTTCGGGAGATATTTGATTATTTGGGCATATCTAGAATCGAATGATATATTGAGATTAGATATTGTTTCTTTTGAAATTCAAATGATTTTTGAATTTCATAATATTTATAATGTTTTGGACGATTTGATTTGATTTTGTGAGATATTGTTATCACAAAATAAGTTTTTTTAGACGATTAGATTTTAAAAGTAGATCTTTAACGTTTTGAATTGAGATTCAAGATATTGTTGTTGTAAAATAACGATAGTTAAAAATTACAAAGATTTTGAGAGCATATTTGATATGACACGCTATTATGCGAGAGATTCTCCTCAAGATTTGGATGACATCCGATGGGATTTGAAAATGATGCTATCAGGGTATAAATGTAGTTAGCCTTAATTGCTGAGGAGGTCCAGCAGAGATCTGTGTGGAAGAGGAATATATGAAGATATGTTTAATTTGACCTAATTTGATTTGAGGTGGAGATTAATTTTGGATTGGGCTGACGAGCATGCATCATAAATCTCTTTCATAGAATTCATATCAAAGTAAAGATTTTTAGAGTTAAGTGCGACAGAATTTTATTTGGGTTAGGCTGATGGGCCTAAAATAGAATCTCATTAAGGTCGTTTTTTATAAATTAATGTAAGCTAGAGTCGCAAAACTCAGTTGTTATATTTCGATCTTCATAGCAGATTTATTCTTCATAGCAGATTTATTCTTTCACGTAAATCTCGTGTCTCACGTCTTACTCTTTTTTCTAGTCTTCTTTCAATTCTCAATAGAAGACCTGATTATCGATCAACAACTTGCATGAGCAACTGATGAAGATGTCATGTGAAGTCTTAAGGTCATTATAAGTGTTGAAATTTGGTGATTTCGGCTCATATATTCAATATTAGAGTTTTCTAGGATTTCATTGTATATTGATGTTTAAGTCACAAAATCTATACTACTTTGATTTCCTTATTGGCGATTTTTCATTTGTTCGTCGCTTTTTCTTGAAAAAAAATTTTCACGTAAATCTTATGTCTTACGTTTTATTGCATGTTTGAAGCAATGACGAATGTGGTAACTATCATCAACATGTGTTAATTAGTACTCTTGAGTGGAGAAGTATCAAACAAGGTGCAAACATGAAATGACATATTTTATAAACATCTAAAGATGCTTAGATGAGAACGTTTATCCATGTTCTGAAAGATGAGAGGTCAAAGGTAGACAGCGATGCAAGAGAATGCATATTCCTTGGATACATAAGTGATGCATTCAGATATAAGCTTTCGGATCCAGCTAACAAGCAAATTTTCAGAAGTCGTGATGTTGTCTTCTTTGAAGATGAGACGATTGTACACTAGAAAGATGTGGAGATCACTACTAATCATCTAGTAAAAGTTGATGTAGCAAAATTAACTTTTGACGAGGAGATGTTGGAAATCAAGTAATCAAGCACCTGAAGATGAGTAAAAAGAAATAGAGATTTCTCATGACTACTCTTGCAGATTTAAGGTAGTTAACAAGATATCTTCGGCGATCGAATATATACTAGAGACGAGTATGTGAACATCACCAATTGCGACAAATATAAGTGCTATGAGAAGACTCTGGACCATCATTAAAAGAAAAATTAGATAGATGTGATGCGAGAGTAGATGACATCATTGCATGAAAAACATAATAATTTGAAAATATTTTCACTTGTTGTGAAACTGTCATCGATACAAGTCATACTTAGATTAGCCTCAAGTCATAATTTGAAAATTAAGCAACTTGATGTAAAGACTGTTTTATTGCATGGTGACTTGAAAAAGAAATCTACATAGAACAACCAAAAATATTTGTAATCAAATTTAAAGAACACCTAGTAGATTAAATAAGAATTTGTATAGACTAAAGCAGACCCTTTGACAATGATTTAGAAAGTTTGATTCTTTCATAGTCCATCACGGATATAAAAAAACTTTCTTGGACCATTATGTATTTTGTGAAAAGGTTCATGGATAGTACATTTATTGTTCTCCTACTTTACGTCAATGGTATGCTTATTATGAGCCCACATAAAGAAAAATTGAAGAATGAACTAAACAAGTCTTTTGCTATTAAAGATTCACGACTGCCAAACACAGATACTTGCTATGAGTATCTCTCACGATAGCTAGAATGAAAAGTTATGGCTATCGCGTGAGAGATATATCAAGAAAGTTCTCAGCTGATTCTATATGGATAAAGTATAACTAGTTAGCACTTCACTTATTAAACACTTCATACTTACTTCCTACAAAGCTCTTTAACTAAAGAATGATAAGAAGAAACGTAGAGGGTTTCATATGCACCAGTAGTTGGCAGATTGATGATTACATAGTCTGTACAAAATTTGATATTTCACTTCAGTCAATTTCTATCAAATCTAGGCAAAGATCATTGGAATGCAGTAGAATAGATTCTTAGGTATTCAATAGTACTTATTCATTTTGTTTGTATTTTGTAAGTAAAAAGCCTTTGTTAGTAGGATATATTTATGCTGACATGAGTTTAGACATTTCAAAAGATTGATACATAGTTATTTGGAGGGGGAGTTGTATCATGACAATCTAAGAAACAAAAATCAATTGTATTATTTTGACGAAAGCTAAGTTTATATCGGCTACAGAAGTTTGTAAAGAAATTTTGTAGATTAAAAAATTTGTAACAGAACTTGGACATGGACAAGATAAATGTATCTTGTATTATGATAGTCAAAATATTATACACTTGAGTAAGAATCTGAGCTTTCATTCGAAGTCAAAGTATTGGATATCAAATATCATTAGAGATGAGATCTTATGCACAACAAGCAAAATTAGCATGAAAAATCACACGAATGACAATGACTCATACATGATGACAAAGACTATGTGGAGCAAACAATTATAAATTCTATAGAGAATCACGCGAATTGAAAAACATCATCGTAATCTGAGAGGAGGGTTTTTTAAGTTCTCTCCTTAATGATGAGGGACTAATTGAGACTTTTGAAGTCTCCATTCACGGCTGCAAAAGAAAATCATTTCTTCTTGTAGCTTTTATATCTCAAAAGAAGGAATATGTCCCTCATCTATCCTCTATAAATTGAGGCGTGCCGAAGGAAGTTCAAGCATCGAAAGAAGAAGAAAAGAGAGGAGAGTAAAGTCTTCTCTAGAAGAGGAAGCTAAATAATAAGTGTTTGAAGAGAGAGAGAAAAAAGAGTGTTAGGAAAATATAGATATGGTATTGTTGCATACATTGAGAGTTCTAAGATAGACAAACCTTTCTCAGTAAATAGTTTCTAGAATATGTAATTTCTGAAATAATATTGTAAAATCTTATTTTATTGCAAAATCTTTTTAGAATTGGTCTCTGTGGTTTTTTTCAATTTGAGTTTTCACGTAAAATTTTTGCTATATTATTTCTCTTACTTCATATTTTAACAGTTTATAAAAATATTTTTGGTATTTTTTATCACATTTGTTATCAATTCTCATGCTGCTTATTAAGTCGTATAATTGTATTGTGTAAGTAAGTTTTGTCTAAGAATTCTAGGTTTTAAGTGTGATCATTTGTGACTCGTTTAGTCTTTTCTGAGATCATGGAAAAATAAGTATGTTTTAGGAAATTGTCAAAATTTGTTTTTTCTCAGAATTATCTGACTAGTACTCTTCACGATTATTCAATTTATTTTCCAACAATCCACGTATGTTTAAACCAAATACGCAGGCACAATTTGAACTCAAGTCTTCGTTCACCAACTTCTCAGTTCTTAGTATATAAATACTTGGACTAAACAATCCCAACACGTTGCCGTAAAATACTCCCAAATCAATAAGCAACTATAATTAAATAGTCATAATTCCAGCAAACTATATTGCTTAAATAATCTCTGCAATATATCAGTGCGACACTTGGTCCCTTTGCACAATAAATAGCTAAATCAATTGCCGACAATTCACATCAAGGAAGTTCTAACAATCGCTAACAATTACATGTGATTACTTACGTGGCCCATTATTTTCCAATTCTATCACGAAGCCAATGATTATCAGAAAGAGACAAGTTAATCTAAGTACAAACCTGGCATCATAGTTGGTCTTGTAAGCACATGAACGTGTTGTACACCAATATACAAGAGATTGAGATCACATGTACGTACTCGTATGTGGTGTGCCCTTAAAGAAAAATCAAATATTTCAATCAAGCTAGCAGTCAACAAACTCAAGCCAAGCAAGATCCCAGGCCCAAAATCCTACCCAGCATATTTCCTGAAAATCCACTACAACACCAGAAGCAATCCAACCGACAAACAAAAAGTCAACTCTGTTCATAGAACTGTTAAGTCTCAAAAAGACTAAATATTCATGTAGTTTTAGTGGTTAAATTGCTAGGAATCTGTAATGATTTAATTAGAAATAAACGGGATTTTTAAGGATAATGCTGTAGTGATGCCACAACATCAGTTACGCTGTTTTTACGAGATTTTACCCGATATTTCGTATATTCTGTATTATCACGAGATTTGTGTTTCTATGCAATTGCAGAATATTATTGAAGAAGATAAAGGCTAGAAGAATCACGAATAAGAAGGAAGAATCAACTCTAAATCATATTTGGAAACAAGAATATCTTCGAAGATTTGAAAATCTTTCTTAATCTCAACTACTTTCCAAACCTATCCAAATCGCAACCAACTTTTTGATCTGCTGGAGCTGCACGAAATATACTTAAAGAAAGGTGAACACCACGAATTTGGTGTGTATAATTGGAGAACGGGATTCACGATCAAGCTTCGGGCGTAAATCCGAAGAAGAGGTTTGCGGCGACGACTACGGCGGCGGGGAACGAGGCTGTGAGAACAACGGATTTCGACGACGAGGACCAAATTTCTCTCCTTTGCTTTTCGTTTTAATTTCCGTGAATTTTATGAACTCTTGATAGTTATTGTAGAACTATTTAGTTTTAATTAAAGTTCGGATTTTTTATGTTGATTTGCTTAAGTCAATTATAGTTAATTCTTTTCGAGATTAATTATAATTCTCAATTCGACCACCAACTTTATTTCATGCACTTTATCTTCTGCAATTTACTTTCTTGCACATTAGATTAGATGAAAACCAAAACCATGATAAAAAAACCTATTCTTTATTCTTTAATTCTTTTTGTAAATATTTAAAGTTACGATTTTTATTTTATTTCTTTTACTTTGTAATTTATTCTCTGAATTGAAAATTGACTTGTCATCGTGGGATCGATATTTTTATTACTACGTTGCAATACGTGCACTTGCGTTTAATTGCGATTACATTTTCAAGCAACAACAATCCAACCGACAAACAAAAAGTCAACTCTGTTCATAGAACCACAATTGTCGGAACTGGAACATGGGTGGAAGCAAGATTTAAGGGCTGATATAGCAGAAGTAGCCTAGAAGAAGGGTACGGTACTCAGATTAGGGTAAGGTTAAGATTATGGCATGCAAAGATGTCCATTACTGCAATATGTGAGCCATAGGAGATGATAGATTCGAAATCATAAATTTGAAGGATGTTGCTTGAGAGAGTCGGAATCATAAATTCTCACGTACGTCCGTTAAACTAGTTTTTAATGAGTTACAGTCCTTGTCGTGTCCGCTGAAGCCGTATATACCCACTTAATGATCTGTTCATGGGCCTTTCAAACTTCGGCCATGAATTCAGCTGTCTTGATGGTTTGTTGAGAGCATTGAATTTCAAGCCAACAAGACCAGACTTCGTTCGACATCTTGCGTCTCAGTAGTTACGATTTTATGGGCAAAAGGGTTCGGTTGGAAGTAATAGTTTTCTAGAGGGGGAGAGAGAGAGAGAGAGGAGACAAATAGGGCAGATATAATCAGCAACAACTGTGAGTCTGCAGTGGTCCAGGGCATAACATCTGCGGAAAGCTGTAAATATGGGAATTGACGTGCGATCCTTATTTTCATAATTCTCCGTGGTAACTAGTTATGAGGGACAGTTACGAATTTATACGAACCAGGGGGCATCTATTTGATTCTTTGTCTCCTCCATTTACTCGCTATATACTCATCCCGTATGCATAAATATTAGTTGGGATCCAATCCATCCAACTTATGATGTTCTTTGATGGTCAATCTTGTGACCTAAAAGGCAACCGACTGAGCTCGGCCGAATCTAGAGAGCCGAGCGCGATTCAGTGAGGCCACCATTGAATCCAAATTAGACTATCTTGGCAAGATCAATTTCGAAACGTGGTTGACCTTCGAAATTTGTCGATTTGCTTGACTTCTCACTGTAACATTGCTCCAGGGGACTACCGATGTGGATTGAATTTTGAGTTGAAATCCAAACTTCAAATGAAATATGAGAAAAAGAGGTTCATAATTTGATATCGTCTTTCATCATAGCATAATACTCCAATGTTCAAGTAACAAAATTCATCTATCAAGCTTCGTTTCCCTTTTTATGTGTGTCATTAATGGTCGAAAGGCAAGAAGTCAGGTTTACGAAGAATAATGCAATTTTATAATGAATTGTTTTAGGAAACGTTTGAAAACAATGGAAAAATTTTAAGTTAGCTTTTAAGTTTGCCGTGATCTACATTTGTTGTTATTCATAAGATATTAATTTTGCTATTCTTTACAAATAACGAACTTTCAGCCAAACGCCAGCAATTATTTCTTCTTAAATTGAAACAAAAATTAAATTTATGGGTACGAAGGAGGCAACCACATGAACTAATCTCGGTGGGCATAGGCCAATCAGTTCTATCTTGAAATAAAATTGTAATCGAAATTCACGGTTCTAAATTTTTTAAACAGGTATCGGAATCAACAGTTCTGGTTTCGTTTTGGTTTTTATCCAGTTTTTATTTTATATTTAAAAAAATATATAGTTTTTTATTATATCTGGATCGAATTTTAAGTAATTTGGTGAGTTTATATATAATTTTAAGATTTATATCGGATTTTATTAAAATTTTGGTTTATATTTTATTTGATTTTTAACTTTTTTGACTTACGTGTCAGTTTTGATTTGACAATTTTTTATTTTTAAAATTACTATCGATCCATTAATAATAATTTTTTAAAAATTAAAATTAAGACTGAACTTAAAATCGATAATTTCAATTCTATTTACGATTTTCACTCAGTTTTAACCACGGATAATCTGTACTCTCTTTCGTATTCTTTCTTCTGCAACTAACCTCTTTCTCTCTTCTTCTCTTTTCAAACCTGGTCTACCCATGTCTCTCTCTAAACCAGCCTGGGGACGTGCAGTCAGAACAAATAAAGAAACCAGCCCATGTTCATTTGAAATCTATTAACTGCGTTAATCATCGCAAATTCTGCTTTCGAAGAACGAGAACAAAAAAGCAATTTGAAACAACCCCAATGGCGACCTTTATCTCTCCAAATTGTCGACATATATCAGGTCTGCAAATTCGATAGTCTTCAGCAGCGTCAACTTCACAAAAATGGAAGGAAGAGTTGAAAAACCAGAAACGAAAAGAAGATTAAAAAAAGCTGCTGACTTCCTCCAACGGTGAATATTTGCCACGCGTTGCTCATCTTACTGACAAAAAACAGCAGGAGAGCATTTGGTGATGTTATTCATCGAGCCTTGCCTAGATCACAGGGTGAGAGTAGAATATACGTAAATGTAGGTTTATGTAGCTGCTGCTAGGGTTGCTGGATGATTTTTTGGTTCAAAAAGGCATAGCTTTTCAGCCATGGCTGATGGCCCCCCCGTGGGGGCTCCAAAAACAAAGACCACTCATAACCCTTCTGTCAAAGGGAGGATTTATGGATCTATCTAGTTTTTCTTAAACGAAAAAAAAAAAGAATAAACAGTTGAAAGATCAAGAATTGACATTCCCAGAAGAAGTCATAAAGTGTCTGAACTTTTGCATATACAAACCCTACTGTTAAATAATAAAAGGAAAAGCTGATAAACCCTAACCCAGCTGACAGGATCTCTTCTTGTCGTTAAAATCTTTGTTTTCTCTGCTCTTGGCGTCTCCTCCTTTCCCATCTCGTTAAAACCCAGGTTCTTCTCTCTCTCTCCTCCCCGCTCCAAATCTCTCTAGAAGCTGTATCCATTGACAAGCACTGGTAGCAGTAGTTTCAATCACTTACGGGAAGTGTTTGTGCAGAAGAGGAGGGAGCCGTCATTCCGGTTTACTAAATAAAAACATTATTTAGACATCAAATGATAGTTCTTGATTTGTTTTGATCTTCTTCTATTATGAACATACGCATTGACGTAGAAACCTCGGTTTTTGTGCTCGAATTTCATAATATTATTTTATTTTAATAGACATTTCCTCCTTTTTTTTATGCTAGAAATCGTAGATTCGAGTCTAGCTTTTAACTCAAACCAGTTTGCGAGTTACCCGTCTAAATCCTAAAAAGTCATAGCTAGCCGAACTTAATAACCATATAAAATTAATTAAATAAACAGATTATCATATTTGCTGTATTACTCATTAGACGTTTGTATTGGACAATTAATTTTTTCAATTTTTTTTCATTTAATTTAGTTAGATAAATATTACCAAAGTAACTTAAAATTACTACTATATATTCACAATAATATAAGATAATAATTTAAATTTTTTTAAAAATTTCTAATATTTATATAATTTATTATAAAAATTATTGATTGTCATTCCGGTTTTGAGTTTGTCAGTTTGGATGAGTCGACACGATTTGCACGTTGCACTACCTTTTTTGGGTCGACACAATTTGTATAGATGGGTTGACAAAATTTGAACTTAAAGGTCATAAGTAATTTAGTTAGGTCGACACATTTTGTACGTTGGGTTGATTTTCTATTCGACACAAGAAAAAATCTATCTTTAACATTATATTCTTGTAAAATAGCTAAAATATATCGATAAATTGTAATACCACTATGCGGATATTCGCAACTACGAAATCCTAAAATTCGTTTATAAAGTTGTCAATTATTATCAATAAAATGCGACGTTACAACTATATAACCGAGTGCATTCGGTGCACTCCATAAATCGGACGTAATACAAATCGACATATGTTGTGCTTGTGCAAAAAGACAAAATGATTCATTTTTTATTTTCATATACAATTTAATTATGTCACCTCGTAATGTATTACGAGGAATTCGTCAAAAATTAGGGTTGATATATTCCCTAATAAAATTTTCGTGTACCTCACTATCAAACATCGATAGCGGGACCTCGTGTTGAGCTACAAATCTTGCAGCACCTTCTCGCAATCTTTCATGCTAATATAAAAAATTAGTGTTACCGCTAGCCGATAATTGTAATTGTCTTTTATCGGGCGTTTGCTCGTGTGCGTGACAATGTTGATAATGTCTACGAATCGTACTAGTCGTCGATTCGTAAGCATAATTTTTTGCACAATACTTACATTGTGCTCGATTTTCTAATTTTCCCCCAACATTCATTTCGACAACTTTAAAATGATTTCAAACATCAGACGTTTTTATTTTTTTGGGACGGGAAAGTGATTGACGTGGATGCTTGTGTAGATGTTTGTCCAATTGAAAATGCCGGATTATTTGTGCCAATTTCTTGAATATCATCATCTGAATTAGTAACATATTCTATGTTTCTCGGATCCATCTCGATAAAAATTAATAAATAAATTGATACCGTTCACCAATTACTCGGGTCGATGTTGACTTGTACGTGACAATAAATCTTTAATTTCACAAATACGAGTCCTGGAAAAATATTAGAAAAAAATTAGTTCGACGTTAATCGTAATTTTGACGATTAATTAACGATATATTACCGATAAAACATACTTCGATGAGTAATTTGTTAATGCTTGAATAAATCGTCAACACACGAGAAAGTACTTACGAGAATTGGAATCGAGAGCTTGAGAGAATTCAATAAAAATTTTTGGTGAATTTTAACACTTAAATCAACTCTATTTATACCCAAAAAAATCAAACATACCTATTTTTTTTCTCCATTAAATAAATTATCAACTGTCATTAGACCGTTGATAATTCTACCCGTTGATGGGCGAAATGCAACGGTCATCAGACCGTTGCAAACAGCCCACATAAGCTGTTTGAGAGAGAGAGAGTGAGAGAGAGAGGAGGGCCTGAGGGACAATTGTGAATTGCCCTTCTCTCTCTCTTTCTCTCGCTCCCTCGCCGACGCTGCCATGGATGCAATCTGCGACGAGATGAGAGTCAGGCGACGACGGACGGCGAGGCGACGGACGGCGAGACAACGAACGGCGAGGCGACGGACGGATAGGCAACGGACGGGGAGGCGACTGACGGCGAGGCGACGAGATCTGGCGAGGCGACGACGCGAACGACCGACTTGGCGACGAGATTCGGCGAGAAGACGACGCGAACGACCGACGAGGCGAGGCGGCGGACTGCGAGGCGCGACGACAGCGACGACCGGCGATTCGAGCCTGGCTCCGCTCGGCTCGACTTGACATCTAACCGAGCCGGCCGAGCTTTGCCGGCTCTACCTACCATTGCCCAAAATTGTATCTATCTTGCTTTGAAATGCTAAAGAATCCACATCCACGGGTCTCAGCTCTCACAATTGTAATAGCTTCCGAGACGGTGTTAGATACCAACATTGACATCAAATGCCAACAATAATGAGTGGATGGATAACCTTCTTCACACACTATACTCTATTGTCCAACTTCACTCTTTTAAAATTTCACCGGTAGCCATTACCAATAGATGAAATGAGAGGATGGAGAGGGGAGCCCCTCTCGTTAGCTGCTTGTCATGTTCTTCTCATTTTACTTTAATAAACACGACGTGGTGTTTTATGGTTACTGGCCAAAAACCCCCCTGAAGTTTGGTCAAATGGACTAAAAGAACTTTGAGTTTAAAAGTAGTCCAAATAACGAGAGGCCGTCTGCTATTTTTTTTTTCAAATTAAAAAAAATATTTTTTAGTTAAATATTAGCAGAATGACTTTAAATTTTTATTATGCATCCACAATAATATATGACAATATCTTTGAGAGTTTTATGTTATCTTAACAATTGTATGATTTATTATAATTTTTAAATAAAAAATTAAAAAAATTCATCAATCGTCGATAAAAAAAATTACAACTTGCAAGATAAACTCTCGTGATATTGCACTACTATACTCCCAAACTATTTGAAAAAAGTATTCGAATTCAAATCAAATATAGGCGAGTCAAATTCTTAGTTTGTTCGGATTTTATAACTCTATACGATGACCGAAAATTGATTCTAAAAACATACAAAATTCATTAAACGGTGTTATCCATAAATGTAACAGAAAAAGACCAACGCGACTCAGGCAAAAATTTAACGGTGTAACATGAAAAAATTACGATTCGAACGGGTGAAACTTTTTAAATTTTTTTTATCAAAAAGGTCATATTAGGGTATGAAAATAATTTTGTAGGGCTAAAAGTTGGACAAATTCCCTTTAGGCATTACTAAACCCGTATAATGTGCTGCACTATAAAATTGTCATACTATGTGTCTAAATTGAACATTTGAGCGCAAAGTTATGACACTTGAACATTTAATATAAAATCACCCGATATTATTAATAATCACGATTTGTAATTACTTTCAATATGAATTTTTTTCTAAAATAGTTTCACAAATTTAAAAAAAAAAATTGTTTTTATTAGTATACATATTTTTAATGAATTTGTTCTTGAATTCGGAGAATTATAATAAATTTTATAATTATTCAAAATTTATAAATTATTGTATTTTATTGTTGTAGATATATGGTAAAAAAATTAGATTATTTTGATAATATTTAATTAGTAAATGTTTTTTTAAATAGAAAAAAAATAAAAAGTGAGGACCTTACACGAGAAGTCCTCTACCCATTTGGCGAACCGTTTTGAAAACTCAAGGTTATTTTGGCTCATTTCACTAAAACTTCATTTGGCTAGTATCCCAATAATAAAACCCTTCTCTTTTTATGTGTTTCGATTCCTTTTCTCTTTCTTTTTAGTTAGATTGAAAAAGTATGAAGATGTAAACGGAAGTTTAGAGTTGGGAAGAAGGCATGGCGTGGTTATAGTTTTGAAAGATAAAACCCTTGTCTGAGGGGAGCCGGCAAAGGGTACAAACCCTAAAAGCAACAGCCTAGTAGTCACCCCTACCACCTGAGACAACTCCATGTGAGCCTTTAATCCTTGGATGTCAAACCCTAAATTGCAAAAAACGAAAGCCCCGAGGACATCAACAGATGCGGCGACGAAAAACAAACAAAAACCAAGGCGAGTGGAACATTTTCTGAGCGCCGCCAGTGTAATCATTCTAAATGATAAGAACGACGAGCCAGAACTTCTTCTCCGACTCCCTAGAAAACCATTACCGGAAAGTAATTAATAAACGAATAACAAAGGTCTCATCGTTTTGTTAGATGGAACGTCTGGATAGATTGATGCAGACTACGAGGCCAGATAATGTTTCATTGGCTTTTTTACATTATTTTAAAGGCAAATCTTTTTAAGGTTATTATCTGCAATAAACTTTAGTTGTATTTAAAAAGGCTAACGTTAAAATTGGGCATAAATTTTGATAAAAAAATAAAGAAAATCTGAATTTAAAAAAAAATTATTTTAAAGTTATTTGATAAAAAAAAAGTCTCTGTAATTCTCTTTAGAACTTTCAATACAGACACAAAGATTCTTATTCGAATGGTAAAATAGCTTTAAAATATTTTTTTTTAAATTAATGACTTTTTTTTGTCTATTTTCTCGAAACTTAAGCCAGATTTGAACATTAACCTTATTTTAAATTTTGCACTTTGTATTTTACATCTATCCAAAATTCAGAAAGCGTATTGACTCTAATTCGATTATTATTTTTATCTATTAATCTTTTTATCACATATCAAATGATAGAAGGAGAGGTTTCATGTAGTTGGATCGATTATAAATAGCTTGATACTAATTTATTGTCTCAAACATATTTACATTTTCATAACATGTTTTATTCTGAAGCCAATCAATAGCTTCTACTCTTTTAGGTAGATGTGTGCAAAACTCAAGCGAAACTAATAAAGAATTAAAATTTGTAAAATCAGTTTTGTCACATTCTATGTGCCTTAATATTGCATAAATTTTACCATATTAGTTGCATTTAAATTTATGCGCATCAAGATCACTAAACCAATAATTTTATCCCAAGTACTAAACGTTTAGTTTTTATGTATATTTTTTATTGTCCTAAGCAAAAGAATTATGATTATAATAGTAAAAATTAAATTTGGGTCTGAGTTATGAGAAAATGGAAGAAAAAAGACTGCATTTACTCTTCTTTAGACGTCTATACCGAACGTAGTGACCTTTTTTTGGATTTCGGAAGAACTCTAACATAATATTTTTCTTTAAATTTAAGCATTTTTCTTTAAAACACAGGCTTTTAGTTTTTACTCTAATATAGTCATATTTACAATTCAAACACATAAAACGAATGGAAAAACAAAACCAGAATATCTTTACAATATTAATTAATTGTGAAGGTTGAAAATTTATAAAACCCTAAATAATATCTTTCTAATAATATGGTGAATATGTAGTAAAATTTTTGAGTAATTCTTGTAGCATATTAGTCTTATAATTATTTCGATTAGTCCAAAATTTTATTTGATTTTTACTCTTTGGAAATTACAGCACCGATGAACTATATTGCAACTCAATCTAAATACTTGGTTCATAAAAAATCCTGCAATCGACATCAATCACATTCCTACGACCCCACTGCAAGAAGACAATATTCGGTTTCTCTCTCTATTCATTATTTGCGTTGGAAATGGACTCTTCAGTTACTTCCCTCCCGTATCTCCAGAGTGCATGCTTTGGTCGTAGCTGGCAAACCCTCTCCATCCTTGTGTCTCAAAGTTGACAAGCATCAGAGCAGTTACTCCGATCCCTGCGTTTCTCCCGGCATGAAACTATTACTCTCCAGTCTGCAAATCAAATTATGCCAAATAACTTAATCGAATATTTAATGATCGTCTTCTGCGCCTCGACCAAACTTAACTACTTGCCTGCTACTTATGACCAGCCTGGTTCCTCAGCCATCTCTGGTCCTCCCTCTTTTTTGCCTGTTTCATCTTTATCCTTTTCCAAAAGAGAGGAAATAGGCGCTGTGATTTGGAGACTGTTTGGCCAGTAGAAGATCCTAGTCGTTAGAATGTTGGGCTTCCATTTTCCATCCTTTTTTTCGATTTCTCTGTTTAAAACCATGCATGGTATTAATCTCTCTCCTTCTCTCTTCATGTTCCAGTTATAAATACCCACACGCTCGACCTTTAGCTTCGCCTTCTCACCGCGCAGATGCCAACCCATCCGCGCAGGAACCCTCTTCTCTATCTCGTACTCATCTTCTGATTTCTTCTTGCGCCAAACCTCGAGCTTGCTATTCTGGAGTTTCGTTCTGCACAGGGAACCCACATTGATGGAAGAAGCTTTCAGGAACTTTAGCGGCATGGCTTTGCCTCCTGCTCCAGAATCCGAGGCAATTTCCGAGAATCCACTGAAGTGCACGATCTCTGCTACATCCACGGCTGCCTGCGCCGTCTCTACCTCTCTTCCTCCGGCTAACTCCAGCAGCTGTGCAAAGAGGACTTTGAGAGAGAGCTCCTCCGCCTCATCCGCCACCCCAATGAGATACCGGGGAGTTCGCCGCCGGCCATGGGGTCGTTACGCCGCGGAGATAAGAGACCCGCAGTCTAAGGAAAGGCGGTGGCTTGGGACCTTCGACACCGCCGAGGAAGCTGCGCGTGCCTACGATTGCGCCGCTCGTGCCATGCGGGGGCTCAAAGCTCGCACCAACTTCGTCTACCCAACGCCGCCCCCTATCTCCGATAATCTTCTTTCTCATATCAACTATGGAAAGCAATCTCTCTCTTCCAACCTTGAACACAACATGAATCGTCCCGTCGCTCCTGATTGGCCGCTGTTTCCCGGCCACCATGGAAACAACTTTTCATTGTCAGCAACTCCGAGAAATACTCCATGCCCTCCTCTTAATACTCTTCTTCTCAGCGATTATCTTAGTTTCGCTTCCAATTCCTCCATTAAGTCCACTTCTCATAATTTTTTCGATCAGTTTCCTCAGTCTATCGCCTCATCTTCCTGCTTTAGCTCTCTCTCTCGCCCCGTCAGCGATAGTTTCCATACTCTTTCTTCTGCATCACCTTCTCCTGCACAAACCAATCAGAGCTTCAGTAACAGCAAAAATGTCACGCGCATCGAAGAGTCGGAGTTCATACCCAAAGAAAACCCCGATTCTGGCTTGTTGGAAGAGATCATCCATGGGTTTTTTCCTAACTCTTCTAAGAAGTTCGAGGCTCTAAATTCCCAAGATTGCATCCCCCAGTTCAGCCATGGAATGCCTGAAAGAAGAACAATCACGCAAACATTCGACAGAGTTGGGAAGATTCCTAAAACTGACCAGCACTTTGGGTTGTATTTCGACTATCATCAGTCAATTCCAGTGCAGTTGGACAACAGCTTCGTCAAAGATTTGAATAATTCCTCGCCAATTGGGAATGAGGTGCCGTTTGTCGATCTTGATTCTACGTTGGATGATATTTTCCAGTACCCAGATCTCCTCACTGCATTTACTGCTAGGGTTCAAAATGCTTGAGCACATCTACAGATCTAGCAATAAACTAAACTAGAAAAATGTTCTCTAACTCAACCTTATGTTTTCTTACGTAGCTTTGTTAATTTCTAATAGACGTTCTAATCTATCTTTTACTTAAGTATTTATGTTAGTCAGAATATCATACAAGGTAATATGCTATGGAGTTATCTCCATTTCAGTTGCAACAAAGAGCGTTTCTTTGCCTGCCTCACTTCAGTAGAGAAACGAATGCGTCCTCGTGTTTTCCCTTATTATTATTTCGCGATTTTCAAGGTTGTCATGGGGAAATTGGTCAGAATGTCCATCTTTTGCGTTGACTTTTTCTTCTAGTATAAAGCTGCGTTCTGCTCGCATTCCGTGTGATCACTTTTAAAACTGAACAGGGAAAAAAGGGTAAGAATCGTTGGATATTAGTTGGATTTGGAGAAGAAGCCCTAATTGGCCTGTTCTCCAGGGTTCAAATAATCATTTTTTTAATGGTAGGGATAAGCTTTATAACTAGGATTAATAATCTCCAAACTTTACAATTAATTTTGTTTTAATTATTGGAATTAAGAGGCCTAGTAGTTCAACGGGTAGTCCCCCACTTATCAACTTCTCTCACATTTTTAATGAATTCAGACTACTTTCAACTTGACTGTATGTTTCTTCAACATTGGTAAACATATATGCCGTTTTTACGAATCTAGTGTCACAATGAACGAGTTAAACCTCGACTACAACTCAAAGACAACAGGGGCATCACTCACTGGGTTGTTGACATGCTTCGGTCTACACCTAAGGGAGCCATCACCCGATCCCGAGCTCGGGATCCTTCTAACAAGTTTGTTCTTTTTGCAGGAGAAGCTTTACTCGATTTCAAGTTATTGGCACCCTTGGAATTAGACAAGGATAAACCGGTTCACACAATAGTTTGTGAGGAAGAGCCATCCACGATCGGTTTCACCTCTAATCCACGTCCTAAAGCCTTTGAGAAAATTGAAGAATAAAAGTTTCTTCCTCATCCATCTGCCAAGATTCATCCTCAACCTCGTCCCATTTTTCCTTCCTCCAATTCCATTTCGTGTCATTTGGTATGAGTGATTCAAAATCATCCCCGATTTGGAATTCTCTATTCGGTGAAACCCTAAAATTCTGCCTTGACCATCCGAGTTTCGTTTAGCATATCTTCTTGTTCCCACGATCATTCATCTTCAAAGTTTATAAGATATCATCATCTTTTACCCATCTATCACCCCTCCAAAAATCAGCTCAGATTTGTCTCCTAACTTCATTTTTAAATTCAATTTTTTTTCTTCCTCCAAATTCTGAATTTTTCGGAGCTGCCTAATCAAACCCTAGTTACTGTTTGATTGGATATCTCACAATTGGCTGAAGGGATTGCCTTCAATTTTTTTTAGATTTTCGTCAAACCCTAATCGGTTTTCCCATTTTTCCTTCCTCCATTCCATTTCGTGTCGGTTGTTCTCTCAATTGCAGCCCATGTCGGATTCTATCGATGCTCGACTTGGGCTTTAACTAAAGTTGTCTAAACTCAGACAGATACAAGATAATTTAAGGGGTAGAACAGAAGCCCACTTAAATGCTATGGCCTAGGTTTAACCTAAGGATAGAACAAGACGGTAGATTTAGCTAGTTTGTAATGACCTACAAGAAAGTCCCTCAGTTTAAACGCAAATTACGAGTCTTGCTCATTTGACGTGATTTGGATAAATTTGATGACGTATTGGTAAACACAAATTCATTACGTAACTGTAAAACACACTTAGATGACAGAGATGCAGATAGTGCGGTATAGGCCATCGAAAAAAGGCCATCAGAATCTAGAAAGTCAAAGGGGCGAATGAGGCTTTCCAAGCCGTTTGCGATAACGATGTTCAGCAATTGTGCTTTCCACAGTAGGGAGCTAGAGGAATCTAACTTGACCATTAACGTTTGATTCACAGAAGGGAAAGGAGGTAGAGCAGTGAATATTGGTGCGCTTGACGAGGCCTTTCTAAATGTAAATAGCTCTGATGCGCAGATAGATTTAAGGTGTAGATGAGAAGAAGCAAACTGTGAAGTCTTGAGCTGGTTTTCTTAACCTACAAGCTAAAGAGAAGTTCAAATCAGTTAACTACTCAACCTCCGATAACCGATTTACAGTTATTTTTTAAGATCTATAAAGTTGAGTCTTTGTTAGAAGATTTCGGTGTGAGAAAGCTTAAAAGAAAAACTGAGAGAGCAAAGACTCAAGGGAATCAGCAAGGGAAGAAGATTTATCTTCTTCGCCTGAGCGTCGGAGGAGTCTGTGAGATCTCTGGGTCTTGGATCAAGCTGAAGCTGAGTTTTTACCAAAGTTTCGCCTCTGAAAATGGCGAGAGCTTCGCCTGGAAGTCGAAGGGTTTCAGATCCAGATCTGATCGTGTTTGTTTGTGATTTTGTCAATTTAATAGAAAGTATATTTGTTGCTGTCGTGGACGTATGAGAGCTATTGATAGGCGATCTGAACCACGTAAAATCCACAGCTATCATCTCTTCTCTCTCTCTTCCAAATAGCATTATTCATACGCATCTAGAACACTTCACAAACAAACTAAGAGAAGACGACTGATTGTTTAAAGACAACAGGGCATCAGAATTTATAGCTCATCCTAACCAGCTTTCTCAGGCCAAACGAATCCATCTACGTGAATCAAACGCATCCCTTGTAACCCTCAAACTTTGATGCTTAGACATTGAAACACATCCCAAATAATAAATAGGCAAAAGGACACCCTTGTGCACCATGACTTAGCTCGTTTAGTGTCAAGGCCCTTAGGGTGGCGGAGAAGTAAATAAATTTTGTTTTATTACATGATTTTGTGCAATCACGCATCTTGTGCATGGATTGTTCATGTATTTTTTCTTAGTGGTCCGTCGTAGCGGCGAAGATTGTGAAACTAGTTTAGCAATGTTGTGTGCTTTGCCGACTTTACATAGAAAAAAAAGTTAATAATTATTTTTTATTATACACACTGATGTATTAAATAATGACTGATACGATAAATATATTTTAATTAAATAAATCATTGTTCATAAGTTAGGATAAAAAAATAAACTTAAAAGTTACTAATGGATAAAACAATACGAGTCTCGATCAAGATCTGGGTAGATCAGACAAAAAGAAATTTCAGCCTGGCTCGATGACCCTGAGGTGCTAAAAACGGCCCAACCAAAAAATTCTTATTTTTATTTAAAGAAAGTTTACCTGGTTATCTGAAAGATGCTTAATTTGCAGGTGAAGTTGAGGTTTTGATCGAAATGAATGATGCTCTCTTTCAGCGGTGGGGTTTTGTGCCCTCGAAAATGGCCGCCATTAGATGATGGTGGGAGCCCCCTGAAAAATGGAACTCTTTTTTAGAAGACTTCCTCATTCATTTCAATCCGTCGCCGGCATGCAATAAAGAGGAGATTGGAGAAATCAAATGGTGGGTCACCTTTGCCGATGATCGGTTTCGATACATGCTTCGATCATATCTGACGCTCTTCGATTGCAGCCATTGATCGTATCTCCTCTGGATACCCTTTTGTTTACGTAACTCCAATCGACACTGCCCTCATCCATCATCTAATTTCATCTTTTTTATTTTTTCGCTAGAGCCCTACAAGTATTCTCATGATTTCTTGTTTTCAGAAGCTGCAGCAATGGAGAATAAGGAGATGAACGGAGCAGATTCTAAAGCTGAGACAATAATGGACGGAATTTCAGGCCAAGCCAAGAGTCCACTCTCGTCAAAGACCAACGGCGTTTGCCTCTGCTCTCCGACCACTCACGCCGGCTCGTTCCGGTGCCGGCTCCACCGCGCGGCCTCCACTGATAAACCGAAAAGCTTTGATCCTTCCAATCTCCTCGATTCTGCTTTGTCTGAGCCAGATTCTACCGTTTCCGACAAGTGATGGAATGAGAAAAGTTCAGTTTTTTCTGTGTTTCTAATTGTAATCATCGAGTTCTTCATTTCCCCGTAAATTGTCATAGATATAGTTCAATCCTTGTAATCTGAGTGGGCTTCAATCAGTGTTTTAATGAAGTGTTATCGATTGGAGGAAGAAGATCTTCACTTCTAGTCGAACAGTAGCACATTCCAATACTTTATCTCAAGCAGTTGCTCTATAACACCAAAAAAGGGAAAAATTCAAATTATAATTCAATTCTTGTCGTTTGCATTCCTGTTAGACGGCCATAACTTTGTGAATATTCTTTTTGGAGAAGCCGGAGTGTTTCAAAGGACCCTGGCCTTGGGTTTAACATTGCTGTTGGGATGGTTCATTTCAGCATCATCCAATTCATCATCATTTGCAGCTCCTTTCTTCCCCAGAGAGGGGCTCTTCAAAGTGTGGGGATTTAAGACAAGAAATTCTCCACTGATCATCAACGGGAGTAGCTCGTTTTGTGAGGCATGCATGCTTGCTTCGACCGATAATCTCTTGCAATCGAGTATTTTGCATAATCGCTTCCTTTAGATCTTGTTAAGATCTGGATGCGCCTATAATAATGGGATCAGTCACTTTTAAAATTCGGTCTAAATATGAAATTGAACCCAATTCAATCAAGGTTTGCTCCAAATTAAGTCAAATTGATTACCTTGAGGTAATTGTCAAATGGCTTTGTAGAGGTCATCATGATGAAGCCTGGTAAATTCCGGTGCAGACCCTGCAAGTGCTGTGAACTTGGAGAGAGGCAAATTCACATCTCTGGTGATTTCTTGAAGAAAACTGTCAACAAGTCTCGCCACCTTCAGCTTAGAGCTATGCGAAGCCGAAGAAGATCTCCTACGTTCAGTTTAGACAACTTTTCTTGAGGACGATGTTATCACTTCTATGGGATGTCCCGTAGCTTCTGTAATTTTAGAAAAAAAGTTACTAAATTAGTCAGATATGACCTTGTGAAGATATCTGCTTCCTTTCACGTGAATGACGAGATCGCTGGAGATATCAGAGGAGGCTGCCCTGAGACGAAGAACATAATTCTCTTACACACATTTCATCGAACATGAAAGAAACTCCTTCGATGAGCTAGAAGAGATGAGAAGGTGATTTTCCTACCTTACGGCCTCCACTGTGAAGAAAGTGTCAGGCCGAGATCCAGCTTTCATGAACTTCATGATTACTCTTTCTTCCTTCTTCAGCTAAGAATTCAGGTAATAATCCGTTTTGCATCAACCAATCCAATAAATGCTGCAGCTTCCACTTGAGCACTATAGATACGCGAAGCTTCCATAGAATGTCTAACTGTGCTCGAGTTCTTTAAATGGACATGCCTTGGAAGTGGGTATCTGATACACAGTTGGGTATTATAAACAGAACAGAAAGGAGAGAGATCGACAGAAACCCAGAAGATCGAACGCTAACAAGATTGGAAATTCTTCATCTTTCAGTCAAAACTCTTTTACCTTTTGCAATTTGAATACAGACAAACAAAGAAAAATTGTCACGGCCACCCGACCATTCCAACGAAATCACCACAAATCAAAATACTAATTGGTGATGTTGGCGGCAGAGGACGGAGAGTGTAAACCATGGGCTTGGATTTCCAGCTTGCAAATCAAAAGGAGTCGACTTTATGGGACATCCCACCTTCATCATTGACCACAAATGGACATGCTTTATGTTACTAAGAAGAATATTTCTTTAAAAAGTAGTCCAACCAAACACGTGGCTCAAAAGATGGTATTAGATTCTTTGACTTTGAGATGATAAATTGAGTACAAGAGCCTAGGTTCGACATCTGCGCTATCATAATGTGAGAGTTGTTACCCCCAATGTTGGGGTAGATCATTGAGATATCAAGTAAAGACATTCTATCTCTGGGCCGCTGTGATTTAATCTTTTCACAAACTGTCGGGCCGGACTATAAGAACCCTGGAAGCAAAGAATTTCGCATTTTAGGTACAATAACACTGTCCTCATGAAAAGTTGTCTAAAATGTCTGAAGTACTAATTTTATACTAAAGTTTGGCTTTTTTATCCATTTGTTGTCACTTAGTATTTGCGACATACATCGATATAAAAGTACGTGTGTGTATGAGCTTACACTGTAAATATAACCTATACGATAAATTTTACCTCTCGATATGTTATTCATATATCATACTTGTTGCTTGAAAATGTAATCGCAAAAACGCAAGTGCACGTATCGCAACGTAGTAATAAAAATATCGATCCCACGAAGACAAGTCAAATCTCTAATTTAAAGAATAAATTGCAAAGTATCATAAAGAATAAAGAATAGCATTAAATGTTTGATTTTTATATTTATCTACGGGTAATTAAAGTATCTAATTAACAACCTAGATTAAGCAGAAAAGTAAAGTTGGTGGTCGAATTGAGAATTCGTAAGAATCTCGACTAGGACTTTCCGTAAATTGGTTTACTTGAACTGCCCTCGGTGGGTGCTGCAGCATTAGTCACAGCATCAGTTAGTTCCGGTCCGAATACTAATAAACCGGGGCTGGCGTTGCCTCTATGGTTGAGTTTAAGAACAAGTTCGATTTGACCACACTAGGTTGGAATGAACATGATGAAAACACTCCTAGCTAAACCGTGTCACTCGATTTAACCACCTAATGGTTTTAATACACGTCTTAGCAACACGCAAGGGCGTATTGTCGTGTTGCCCTAGATGATATCAATGCAAATCTATAATTTTCAGGTTTAACACTTAACAAACACGCAAGGGCGTATTGTCGTGATTGCTCGAGGGATAATCACAGCAAAGCAAAGATATTTAATCACTTATTAAAACGAGTTCTAAAAGATAGCATGCAATTTCATTAAGCAAACTAATGTAAGAAAAATCCTAACTTTAACTCAAACGAAATAGTTCTATAATAACTATCAAGAGTTCATATAATTCACGGAAATTAAAACGAAAAGCAAAGGGAGAGAATTTTGGTCCTCGCCGTCGAAAGCCGTTGTTCTCACAGCCTCGTTCCCCCGCCGCCGTGATCGTAGCCGTGAACCTCTTCTTCGGATTTACGCCCGAAGCTTGATCGTGAATCTCGTTCTCCAATTCTACACATGCAATTTGTGGTGTTCACCTTTCTTTAAGTATATTTCGTGCAGCTCCAGCAGATCTGAGAGTTGGTTGCGATTTGAGGGAAGATTTGTATAGGTTTGGAAAGTAGTTGAGATTAGGAAAGATTTCCAAATCTTCAAAGATATTCTTGTTTCCAAATATGATTTAGAGTTGATTCTTCCTTCTTATTCGTGATTCTTCCAGCCTTTATCTTCAATAATATTCTGCAATTGCATAGAAACACAAATCCCGTGATAATACAGAATATACGAAATATCGGGTAAAATCTCGTAAAAACAGCGTAACTGATGCTGTGACATCGGTACAGCATTATCCTTAAAAATCCTGCTTATTTCCAATTAAAGTATTACAAATTCCTAACAATTTAACCACTAAAACCACATGAATATTAAGTCTTTTCGAGTCTTAACAATACACTTATTGATTCATGCTTTATATTTTATGGTAGCAATTCTAACAGCGAATGAATCACAATTAAGTGACATGTCTAAATATGAAATTATAATCTGGAATTAAGATTATATTATTGACATAATACATGATCTTTTAAGAGGGTAATTTATATTTTTGAATGAGAAGACATGTCTAAATATTAGATTGTTCTCAAGATGTTTTTTGGTGCATTGCATATTCACAATGAATCATAATTAAGTATTTTTGTCTGTGATTTTTTTTCGTATTGAGTTTCTGCGTAAATAATCATTGTTCATAATTTTCTTTTTTATATTTTTGATTTTGCGTTCGTTTTATTCCAAAA
The DNA here is from genome assembly GCA_003255005.1 of Begonia fuchsioides. NCBI lineage: Eukaryota > Viridiplantae > Streptophyta > Magnoliopsida > Cucurbitales > Begoniaceae > Begonia > Begonia fuchsioides. Next base: position 355,966 of record QAOC01003880.1, read on the forward strand.
CACTTTATGTGATGCTGGACGAAAATATTTTTTTAAAACTGGGAATCAATTCTTCAAAGTGTTTGCTGACTGATCAAATGATATCCATAATGGGTAGAGTTTTTTTCAATGGCAACAAAGATACTCTAAACTAGATATCGATATACTAACGTCGGCGAGTTGACCATCACGCAGATATTCAGGGCACCAATTGGATCAAAGGCCGGCACAGGCCTGGCCAGCAATTGTGCGGTGACGTAAAATTACGGCCTAATTTTATCGGGGCCTGGCATGACCGATCAAATGGACATGCTTTATGTTACTAAAATGAATATTTCTTTAAAAAGTAGTCCAACCCAACGCGTGGCTCAAAAGATGGTATTAGATTCGTTCCTATCGTTTAGGCATTTCAAAGTTAAAAAGATATGCCAACAGCACGTGTGAAAAACGGCTTACTATAAGTCGTACCTCCAACGAGCGAAGCCATTGAAGGAGCTCGAAAATGTCATTCAGAAGCACAGATCAAAGCAACGAGCTACCCAATCGTTCGCAGCAAGTGGAAGTCACCTTCGGCGACATGTACGACGAGCCCCTTCCGGCAATTCACCCGACTCCGCGACTGGCAAAAACCGAGCTTGTTTTCGCCTGCACCTACGCAGTGGGCGAGGAGGATGTGGACGAAGAAGCGGAGGAGTTCATTGTGTTTGAGCACAACGTGTTCAACTTCACCAAGAATTGAAGTTACTGACCACTTTCTCTTCCAAGTTATTTATTAGGCCATGGTAACTAAAACGCCAACTGTAATGGCTGAATAACTGGCCTTGTTTTAGACTTCTTCTTCAGACTACGCAGTTTTTATTCTACGGAAACCATTAATCTAACGTAACAATTATGTCATACAAGAGCCAGATTGTGTTAATCGATTTTTGGAACCAAAATCTGTAACTTCTAAGCTGGAGAACGACAAAGAGGGCAGGTAGAGCGTCTAGTGCGGAACCATTTAGCCAAGCAAGCTTTGTGGAAGAAATGGCGACACCCCAATTCACTTCCTTCTTCCTCTGCTTCGAAGCCGCATAGACAGACACAGCACTCGCTGTTTCTTTTGGAACAAGGCTTGTACGAGGTTGTCAACACTCCTCTGTCTCTTTCATTGTCTGGGAAATCTTCTTCTTCGTCCTCTTCGGCTTGTTCTGGGCTTGGAGAGCTCCATTTCCAGCTGAGGAGCGAGGTAACTCTGGTTTTCAGCTGGAGGATTAGTAAAAGAGTGTGGATTAGCAGCAGAGGAAGCAGCCCGTCGACAGCATAGTTGAAATCAGGGAGACCCATCAAAGTAAATGCTAATGGTCATCCCCAGACGAAGAAGAAGGCCGAAGAGGCAGTTTTTTAGCTTCTAAATTACTAATCTGGGAACCTCCATTAATTCAACACGTTCGCAACACGTGTAAACACACAGTAAGAAGACGATGGAATTGAAATATAAGATTTTTAAATGAAAAAACGGTATGATATTTTGAATCCCTGTATTTTGAATGCTAAATTTCAGAAAACTGAACTCGTAAATTGTAATTGACAGAAAAAATGGGGGTAAAATACAAACAAAGGCGTTCTTCTTCTGTCTTCTGTGTCTCTGTTTTGGGAGTTTTTTTTCTACACAGCTAAGGTTTTCGATTTGAAATACGATTTCTCTGCATTTGCTATCCTGTTCCTCAACATTGTCCGCTCAGTGTTGCACCTTTCCCTGACCTGAAAACGGGGAGAACATTTATGAGAGAGCTTCAAAGCAGTGACAATGGCGGACAAACGAGTGTTACGCACCCCCATCCAGCCTGCTTTTCCATCTTGAGCCTCCCCCTGAGAAATTATTAAATCCCAATTTCAAGTTAGTGTCGTCTTGAAAATGAATAAGCCCTGCTGCAGCTTTTCTGTTACCTGTTTTCCGAGTGAAGGCAGAGACTGATGAACTATCCATTGTCCGTCCACCACTCCTATTTTTTCATGGGCAGGCTTCTTGGAACAACCCATATTTTAGAACTCAAATTAAGAGATTTTTACAATTTTTGTTGAATATTAAACTTAATAAATAAATTATAATAAAATTCGTTAATTTTTTACGTTAGATTTTAATTGACTTTTCGAAACAAATTGTTACAAAAGTTAATTGTGACGTGTGAATTTTTATGTCACGGATGTCTAGTTTTTAATAGTTTACATTTCAGGTCATTTCGAGCACTATGTAAAAAGTTATAATCTTTTGAGTAACAAAAAGTCAAAAAATTTATTGTCAAATTTTTTAAAAATAAACAAGGTAAGAGCTACTGTTTGATTTAATTTTATTTTTAATGATATTTATGTCATTTTTATATAATATATAGTGTCCGATGAAATGAAAAGATGATAAGAGTATACAAATTGTTCTCTTATATATATATATATATATATATTTTAAAAAAACTCATTTTTTAAATTTAATTTCTTTTAATTTAAAAAAAAAATAAGTCAAAATTATAGTCACCTGTACGCATCTTCTGAACGCAAAATCAAGGCCCCAGCCATGTACCAAGTCATTCTGCAGCTTTCAGTTTGGTTAAACATGAACATGTACATTCCAGATCGGGATTTAGATAAACGAGCTCGGAGTAATCTAAACCTGAATCAAATGCCAAACACATCGCCACGCGTTCTTGGCAAAAACCGGAGCCATAATCTCCACGAACCTGCACCACCCCAAACAAAAGATAAGGTATGGAGGATTAGGTTCAGATAGTTCAAGTCAAAGAGGTGTTTCTCACGCAGCACATGGAGGAAGAAGAGTGTTGTTAGAGCATCTTGAGTTGTCCACTACACTTCTGCCAAATGTTTGCAACCAAAAGAGTTAGTATCACTAAAACGCAATTAAATGATTGAATAAAGATCAAAACTTTAATCACTTGAATAAGCTTTGAGATTTTATAATTAAAGAACTGTGGAGTATGCCAGTTTCCCTTGCACAATGTCGTCTTTTATGAGCTGAAGATTATAAAAAATAAAGCTTGCGGATTCGACCAAAAAGTCTGTCTGGGGGGGTTGTTACCTGTGAACATCAGTGTTTCCTTGTTTCTTCGTCATCGCCCAGGTAATGGTAGACCCTATTCTATGCTCCAAGCCAGGCTGCGAAATCTCCAGGCCATGCTTTTTCGCAATTTCTATGTACCTATGAACGCAATGAATCCTTCCAAATAAGGCCTTATAGGCTCACAACTCCCAAGGAAGGAGGTCATTGGCAGCAAATTACTCACTTTTCTGCGTCGAAATTCTCGACTCCTAGATCCTCGTCCCAAATAAATATGTAATCGTACGGCGCAACAATGTCCGGATGCAAAAAACGCTTAGCGTACCACCTTGATCGAGTATTTCACATTCGAAGATGATTCAGTAGAGCTAAAAGATAGCCAAAGGATGATGAAAACTGGATATACCATTTAGTCTGCTTGTGAACACTGATATGAATAGCCTTCTTAGACCACTCAAATTCATCCCATTCTGTTGTTCTCCCATCGTAGTGGAAGAGGAGGATTGTAAAGTTGTCTGAAAACTGCGTGACAAGTATTTAGAGGGTCCATTAAAAAATAGACTAATATATATATATATATATATATATAGAGAGAGAGAGAGAGAGAGAGAGATGCCTTTTTCACGGCTTTATCAATGTTTTCTCTCTGATCATACCCAACTGTGAAGGTTACAAGGTACTTTTGTTGGGCGGTTAGGTCCTGCAAAACAAAACCTTGCTTCAAAAAAACCTTCCTTATAATGCTTGTCAAAGACATGAAAAATGAATCAAGTTACCTCGTTTGGATTTCCCCATAATCTGCGGAGATAGAAGTCAGATTGAGCCGCGACAATTCTGGGAGGCAGTCTTTCTGCGCCTCTTGGATTGGTCGCAACCCAAATCTGCATCAAAAACCTGTTGGTGAAAGAAAGTACATAAAGACGATGGGCTTGATCGGAAAGAGCCATACTTCAGAGCTTGCGTTCATGTTCTGATCTTTATTTGACCTTTGATTATTCTTCAAAGTGAGCGCGGATTCATTGACCAAGACTCTAGAATTCGATGACATTTCCTCGGCAAAAGTGATGTTAATGGTTGGGAAAAGACCAGAAGGAATATAGAGCTACAAACGCAATAACAACCAAGAAAAAACAATGGAAGTTGAACCGAAAATATCGAGATGAATCAATTCGATCTAGTACGTAGCAAGGAAAGAGAAGAAACCTTCGATGATGATAATGTGTGGAATGAAACACCCATCAAAAAGCCAAAAAATACTCCGACGAACGATGGAATGATAATTCTCATACTCCCGTTTTTGTTTTTAGAAGCCGTGCTGAGACACAAACTCATACAAGTTCTTTTAAAATCTTAGAAATCTACAGAAGAAAACAGATTCCTGCTAGAAATACCTGCGATACATGATTCCCATCGAATCTACCAACGAGGAAAACGACCCAGAAACTTCACCGATGAAATCGAATCCACATATTCAACCCAGAAAGAGTCGTTGACGGATGTGAAGATCAGTCTTCCATTCGTAATCATCTGTCGTATATAATGAGAAGCTTGCTAACTCTATAATCAAATACGAAATACCTGTTGCTTTGAAAATACGTAAACTTTAACATTCAAGATCTCCAGCAGAAGAACAGTCCCCATGCAAGTTGTTTAGGAGATCGATAGAGTATTTCATCAATCCCTAGAACTTTTTCAAAGGTCAATCCCGTTTAGGCTGAAAAAAGAAGAAAAAATACAAAAGACAAATTCATTTAACGTTCACGTATATTATAATACCAAGAAAGTACGAAGAAATCCTCAACTGGTTAGCTGAACAAAGAAGCAAGTATAGGCTTCTCTTTCGATCCAGATCACCATGCTTTGTTTTTACGATTCATAAGTAAACGATGCATGAATTCTGACAATGATGCATGTGTAGTATTAAAAACAAAAAAAGAAATCTAGATCCATCCCATTACAATAACAGTAGTAAATAGCAGTTATGACTGTGATGACCGATAAAGCTGCCTAACGTCAAAAAAAGAAGAACATACCCACCCAGAACAGCAAATGAATTCCTTTGCAGATAGACTAAGAAGAAGAGCCATGGTTATATTTATTTGCTTCATTTGGTTCCAACTTGGAAAGGTTCATCACGTGTAGTGACTACCTAAATGTCTACATTATTCTAATAAATCCGGATTTTGACTTTACACGTCGCTTCGTAAATAAAGAATAGAACTTTCTTGAGTGTGATTCGGAATTGTCATACATATTATAAGAATACTAGCTAATTAATTTTCATTATCATATCGAAAAAGTTCTCATATTTATACGTCTCTTTCGAAGTTCTTTTACGTTCATTTTGGTTATCGCAATTTTATGTTCTACGTCTCTTTCACCGTTCTTTTATGCTAATTTTGTGCTCACGATTTTATAATATATTCCTCTTTATGCTTCGATTTTGTGACAAATGATTTAATAGATATCTATTTGGCTAGGTAGTTTGCCCCGGCCATAAAATCGGCCTAATGACCTAACCCTAAGAAAATAATTATCCAGCCCAAGATAAAAAAATATTCAAAAGATAAGTTTGAGGACCATTAGAGAAAATTAACAAAAACAAAGATTTGTGCATATATTTCTTGCAATTTATTATTCATTATCGTGTCGAAAAGTTATCATACTTCTACTTCTCTTTCACATAATTTTATAAGATATTTCAACTTATGATTCGATTTTGTGACAAATTATCTTATAGACGTTTCTCGGAGTAGGTAGTTCGTTATAACCATAAACTGCGCCTAACACAAATGTCAGGTTGAATGACCTGATCCTTCAAAAGAATTCGTTATCCAACCAAGGATTGAAAAAAATACAAAATCCAAAATTCAAATCGACAAGAGTCTTGATGTCAATGAGAGGAAGTAATGAGCGAACCAAAAACAAAAACGATTTGTGCATTGACATAGAAGAATTGATATGCTGAACATTTTATACTCAAGATCTTTGGAAGTGTAGCAGGTCGTTATGAAGTGACTAACTCTATAAGATATAACATATAAACAACAAATTTCCTAGGCAAGTTTTGATTACATCAAATCCTTTCTAAGATCGTTCCGGTTATACTCTCTGCTAGTCCATTTTGTTGTGGAGTTGACCGACTTGTTTTATGTCTCTTTATTTTTTCTTCAGCACAAAAGTCTATTTCATTGTTTGTTCTTTCATTTTCTACAAGCTTCTTCCAAAATTTGAAAGAATAAAGTTTGATTCTTCGTTTTAATCGATAGAAAATAGCGAGCTCCACCGTGAGATGGAAACCTCTCTAGCCCCCATAAATCAGCGTGTATATAATCCAATATAGCTTCTGTTGAGTGTACTGCCCTTCCAAAATTTCACCCTATACTTTTTTCGAATATACAATTCTCACAGAACTTGATATTTATAGACTTACAACCTTGTAACAAGTTCTGTTTTGTTTTCTTAACTCTAGAAGTCCTCTTTCACTGGCATGAGCTCACCGTTTGTGCAAAGTTCTAATTCTTTTTCATGCCTTTGTATGAAATTTGAGCTTCCGCCGGTCACCGTTTTCCCTAGAAGAACATACAAGCCATTAAGCACACCTCTTGCAATCTTCATAGGGATGCTATCTATTTTAACGATGCAGCCGGATCTGTCTAGCATGCCAACTGAAATGAAAAATACTCTACGCTCAGAGGGTAGCATTAAAATTCAGTAACACACACTTCATGGCTTGTTATTCATTTATGCATAGTAAATGAATAAAAGATTTAAGAATTTGAAACCTAATAAGTGTATCAACAATGCCCTATCACTTATTTATATCTAATAAATGAACAAATAATTATAAGAATTGAAAAATAATAATCGGAAAAAAATACGAATTATGTTCGAGGATCACACCCAATTTTACTAAGCCGGTCATTGGGGTTAGACCGACGGAAAGCCAACCCAAAATTTGATGAATATGAGCCGAAACCATGCTATGAAGAAATTGTAATGAAAAATGTTCCAACACTGAAAAAAGGGCCAAATCGAAAAGAAAAATTGCTAATCAAAACCAAGTTGGAAAGAAACCAAGGATAACTAAAAACCGAGTAAAATTGGTTTGGTTCAATTTCTATCAAAAACTAAATAGAACCGAACTGATTCTACCCCTACATCACAGTATATCGCCAGTTGGTATATTATGTTCTTCTGCGTCAATTTGATCTCTTCTTGATCTTCTTCACAGCCTAACCTCGGAGTGTAATATTTCAGATGGTCTCGAACTCTAATATGGTGATCGGCACGAATCGCCGACGAGGCTTGGTTCGAAGTTATTCAGTCATAATTTTTTACTTGTATCGGAAGATTTCGAAGTTTAGTTTGTAGACATGACAGTCGATTAGTTCTTGTTCTTCTCCAATTTAGCAACCCAAGAAGCCATTAATGAAGCCAGTCAACTGGGTATCCAGAGAGGCACGCCCGCCGATCAAAATCATAAAAAAGAGAGCGACTTGGCGGAAGGATTCGATTAAAATGGGGAAGACGACGAGAGTCCTGTGTCGAAGTCAACAAGAATATTATCGGTCGACGCGACTGAACATAAAAGAGTCTTCGTCTCATAAGAACAGACCACTTTCCTCCGATGGCTTCACTGCTCGTTCGGAAAATTCGCTGGATTTCAGACCACTGAAACTGATGACGCGAATTAGAATATAATCAACTGAGCAGCCATGGATTTTTGTTATTATAGTCGGGCGCAGATCTCCGGTGAAAATTCGCAGTCTGACGCTGCTTTGTTTTTTTTTTTTTTGCCTCAGTTCTCCACGTTATGCTGTTTGCAGAAAGCTGTTTTACCGTTTGTCTAAAAACACAGCCATTGAAGAAGCTCCTAATCTCTTAGTTTTTTATTTGACCAAGATTCCCCGACCCTGGTTTCTGATTGCTCCTGAAGAAACTCAGAGATAAATTTATTTTACTACAAGATTCCCGTTGTTCCTCGAAAACTGAGTTTTGGGAAAGCAAATTTACGAATCCAAAAGTAATCTACTGGATCTACGCTTCTTTGAAAAGTGCTGATGTCATGTTATACTTGAGAAAAGAAAAAAAAAGCATGAACTGTTTGGACAGACAAATGATAGAGGCTATGATTGAAGCCAGCCTAGACACTGAACAGTAAAAGTAGACTGGTGGGTTCGTTAAAGCGAAGAAAAGAGGAGTAGAAAAAGTTTATAGATCAAAAAGCATGTCGTCGCCTGACGACGACCGTGTTGGTGGATAAGCTTATCGGTCGTATTATTGAAGTTTGCAGGACAGCCCATGTTCTTTAATCCATTGCAGATGGGGAAGATGAGTTTGTAGAGAGATCTTTGTTTGATCTCGTTAGATTAAGGGTTAATCTAGTTGTTTAAGATCTGCTTTTCCTAAACCTGCCAGTTCAGAAATTGGATTGTTCGGCGTTGTTCGTCGCTACCTGACAAGATAACTCTGACAGCATCCATAAACCAGATCTTTTCCCCTCAGATTCACTCTTGATTCCTCCATTTACCTGGCTTCAGTCTTTCTTTCTCAACCAACGTCGTTGGCAGACAGATTTCTCTCGTTTCTCGTAGAACCATGCATGATTCAATCGGAATTCCTGCTTGCTTCTCCTCCGGCGAGAAAGCGACGGAAAGTGACCCGGCGACGGCGATCAGATCAGGCCAAAGCGTGTTCATGTCAGTCTACCAGACGAAAATCGCTGGCCGGTGTCGCTTCATCACTATCACATGGTGCAAGAATGTGCTCTTACACGGGTTATCAATTTCAGTTCAAGGATCAGAAAGAGACGACGATTATCTCTGCAGAGTCGAGCTGAAACCATGGTATTTCTGGAGAAAACAAGGATCCAAGCACTTCCAAGTGGAGGGTAGAACAGTAGGTGTGGTCTGGGATCTCAAGGCTGCAAAGTTTAACGGAGAGACGGAGCCTCAATCTGATTACTACGTTGCCATTGTTTCCGACGAAGAGGTCGTCCTGCTCGTCGGCGATCTAAAGAAAGACGCCTTCAGAAAAACCGGCTGCCGACCGGCGCTCATCGACCCATTGCTGATTTCGAAGAAAGAACACGTATTTGGAAAGAAGAAATATTCGACGAGAATTCAGTTCCACGAGAGGGGGAAGTTTCACGCGATTTCAGTTGAGTGCATTAATGGCGGTTTAAATTATTCAGATTCAGACGGGAATGATCCTGAATTAGAGATAAGAGTAGATGGGCAGACTGCTCTCCACGTAAAGCATCTTCAATGGAAATTCAGAGGGAATGACTCCATTTTCATAAACCAGACAAGATTGGAAATATATTGGGACGTCCACGACTGGCTATTCTGCTCGGGTCCGAGAAACGGTCTTTTCATATTCCGGCCAGTTTCATTTACTACCCTGCCATCATCGTCTGTAACAGCATTACCTCCGCCATCGCTGCTGGTTCAAGACGTGCTCGCTGCATCGGAGGAGGAAATTTACGGAGGTGGGTTGTCCAAATTTTGCCTGTTTCTTTACGCTTGGAAGTTAGAGTGAAGAACAGGAAGCAATTGATCGAGTAAAGCGAAGAAAAGGGGCATCCCAATACCAGAAAAAGGTAGAAGAGAAATGGGTTATTCCGGAAGAGGATGGAAGACGATAAAATGACGTTCAATGAGAGTCGCGTAGGGCCCTAGGAGGAACATAGGGGGATGATCGGAGAAAGGGCACATCATTTCCAAATATATTTATTTAATAATCCTTATTTGTTTTGTGCTTATCCAGAGGCCAGAGATTGTGTATATTATATTATGTGATATCTTCACCATGCTTATTTCTTTTAAATTTTAGTGTAATTTGATTTTCTTTAATTTCTTTTGGTTGTACTTGGTGTGTTGTAGAATGATTTATGGTATTGCAGCCAAGTGAATCCATGACCCAATGGATAAGGCGCTGGTCTACGAACCCAGAGACTCTGGGTCCGATCCCCGGTGGAGTCGGTGGGCTAGAAATGTGATAGTTTTGCTGATATCGTTGTGGTTGTCGGGTTCAAGTTGAAGAAAGCAATGCATGTCTCTCCTGCAACACAGACGAACCAGGTCAACCCTCTCGCCACCAACTTTAGGAACCCCTCCAGTCTACCTTGTCTTCCCGTCGCGACCCAGGAGCGAGTTCCGTTTGAGTTTATCTGAACTGAATTGAATTTCAGCAAAAAGATGATTATGAATTAAGGAGAAATGCTTCTAAACACTACAAATATCATGCTGCTTGCCTTTGGAAGCATTCACTTTGGCACATTTGCCAGAACGACTATTTGACAGCGTTCCGTTCACATTCAAATCCCATATCTAGATACATATATTTTTGCATTAGCTTTTTCTGTTGTAACTAATAACCATTTGTTCTTGACATGTTTCTATCATTACCTGCGTCGTGTCTTCCCTGCAAGGCAAAAACGAACCTCGGATGAACTCCTCTCAACTATGCTTTCGTTTTGGAGACGATTCCAAGCAAAATCCTGGTCCATCGGGAGCTGATGAATGGAGTTTCTCCTAATTCTCTACATCACAGAATGAATGAGATGGATAGCTCGAGCAAGCGAGTCAGACTCGCGAGTTAGCTCGTGAGCTCGCTTGCCGAGCTCGAAATCTCAAAACCCCCTGCGCCTTTTCCTCCTAGAGCCCAAATCTCATTCGCGTTCTCCCCTCGCCGGCGAGAACTAATTATCGCGATCATCGAACATCATCGTGAGTCATCGGATGCTGCCTTCGTCGATGACTTCGTGCTCCTCGTCCATTGGCAACACGATGATAAATACTATTATCAACCCACTATCAAATTTTGACAACGATTTCTCTATTCAACTTTGCCCATTCTTTTTCTAACATGTCATTTGATTCGCTCTCATCCGTCAAAAGTATGTCTTCATAATCCAAACAACATAATAAGTCCTCAACTATTTGCCACTTTTAAATTGAGTAATCGGTAATTATGAATTTAAGCATAGTATTATTTTTATTACTAGAATCCTCTATTTGATAAATTCAAGAATAACCAACCTAAGCTTTGATACCATTTATTGAGAAAAATGTCAAGTAATAATAAATTATACTTCACTGAAAATGCACAACAGACTAAATATTAATTCTCTCTCTATAAGAAAATTAAATAAGCAAAGCAATAATAATTAATAATAATAAACAGAATAATAAACTAGAATATCAACACTGAGATTTTAGTGTGAAAAATCCTCTAAAAATAGATAGTAAAAAATCACGAGACCCGTAGATTGTTTAATCAAATCTCTACTATGTTAGAATAATAAGTACAATCAAAAGTTTTCTCTAGACCATCAAACTAGAAGAATACAATAGCACATCAAAATTAAAAATTAATTTTAAATTCAACAAAATAAAAAAAAATGATAAATTATGGTAAAGAATGACAGTCTCATTTTTATCCTAGCTGACAATCTTAGAAAACACAAGATATTCACTTTTCAAAATATACTTTTGCATGTTTCAAAGCTGCGTCAAAATTTCAAGCTGATCCAACGATTAAATATTGAAAAACTTGAATTCGATTCTTCCTTATAGAGAAAAATACGAACAATTCTCTCCTTTTATCTCTCTATTCTTCTTCGCATAATTTAAGATTTCTAACTACGAATTCCTTATCATGTGAGGATTAAAGGTCACAACTGTTTCTTGACAATTTTGAGAAGAAGAAACCAGAAATCACAATGGAATGAGATGGAAGAAGAGAGCGAAGGGCACCCAAAATAAATTTTCTCCCACCATTCATCTGTTGTGAAAACATTATGCATATCATGTGAGGATTACAGGTCACAACTGTTTCTTCTACATTTTCTGTATCCTTCTCTGCTGCCTTTGACAGTCTCTCTACTGGATTGTGAACCATTCTCGTTGTCCATCGAGGAACGCAGTCTCTCCGATCCTTCTTCCATTTTCACAGCAGTCCTTCATAAGTTCTCCTACAATAAGAATGAGCAGCTTTCAGTCAGTTTTTGGCGCATAATTCCTTCAGCCGATGAGTAATGTTGCATACCTTAGGTGGACTAACCATAGATGTCAATTCAGTCCTATCATAAACCTCACTTTTGGCAGTCAAACTATTGTTTTGAATCGTAAATGTTCCCGAGTTTTGATCATCTCTAACTCCCATCTCGATAGATTACCATTCGTTACAGTTCGAGCATTTTCGATAGTCTCAGATTGACTTTGTTCAACATCAATTCCAATACTGGCTTCGGCTCTTTTCTTTGCTTCTTCTGTTTCTAGTCTTCTTCTAACCTCCTGTTCTTTCAACTGTTTGAATCTGCCAAGTAAAACATCAATTGCTGAACATTGGCAGCACAAAATATAAAAAACCAACGAGTAAAATACTGACCTTTCACCAGGTCGTAGCCCCTGTGAAGTCGAGCTCTCTGTCTTTTTGCTTCTTTTTTTATATTAGTTATTTCGGGTGCCTGCTTTTGAACCTGCAATGGATCTTCTCTAACTACATCAGTGACTTTCAGTGCTGAAGCTTTTGGACCGCCCATCTTTTGAAGCCATACTTGCTGTGCAGTGCTAAGGATGTTATTTGTCAGCCTAAACAAAACAAACAGACAGTACTAAAGAACAAGGAACTATTTACATCATCATATAAATAATCGAAACGGAACTATATGAAATGCTTTAAAAAAACAATTGCAATTACCAGTAAAGGCTTAGACCGGAAGGGACAGAAAGAGCAAAGTAACCAATCATCAAAGGGAGGAACTGCGTAACTGCTAGAGAACTCTTCACGTTTGGATTGTTGCTCTGAAAGACGGGAAGAATTGGATTTTGATGCTATAAAAGTATTAAAAACGACAAGGGTCGCTGTCGGTAATCAGAAAAGTTTATATAAATTCTCATATGAACCAAATCTTTCCATCATCTTCAAAAGAATTTATATTTTATCAGGGATCAGAAAAGTAATGAGCTAAAGTTACAGACCTGCGATGACTGCATAATTTGGACAGAAATATACTGCGAGACAACTAACAACACTGGCAATACAAGATACGCTATGGTATCTGACCATCCAAGCGGTGGATGCCGGTCCTGCCACAAAATTAGGTGTTCATCAATTAACCCATTAATATATGTTTTGCAATGCTATATCAATGAGTAGATCAGAACCTCATTTTAAAGTCAATGCACTTACAACTAAAGGAAAAAGCCAATTGATATCACCACCATTTTGTCTCGCAGCTATCGTAGTGGGACCAGCCAGAGAGGGTATCCAGAAAAAACCTTCTGTAAGAAGGCCCTTAATGTTTTTTAGGGTAAAATGAAAAAAATCAGAAAATCCGGAAGTAAATGATATCGAATTTCGTAGTAGTAACAGAAATAATTCATTACCTCGTCTGCCACATTGGAAAGAGCTCTGTATAATCCGATCCATACAGGAATCGTAGCCAGCGTCGGCAAGCATCCTGGAGTTGCACGTTTTATATGTCATCAATGGAGTAATACTAGTTTACATGCATTGCTTTCATGAGACTAATCGAGTACCTGCTAATGGATTTATCCCGGCTAACTTGTACAGCCTAGCAGTTTCTAGTTGAATTCTTTCCTGAGAAAGTATGGTATAATCATGATAAATATTTCTGCTACATATAATGAATCCTTTACTTTGGTTAATTAATCAAAATGGATCCAACATATTCGATAAGAAATAGATAAATGATGAATTCAAAAATCTTCTGGATGAATGATCAAACAATTCGTTACAAAATGCACAAACATCATTCAACACACAGATGATACATGTCAAGTTTTGTACCTGATCTCCAGCATAGCGTTGTTGAATAGCCTTGATCTGTGGTTGCAATGATCGCATGGCCATGGCAGATTCAACCTGTCCACCGTTAGAAGGATATTTCAGTGTTATCCTACATTTTGGTCGGAGATAACAGCCAAAAAAAATTAAAAGACTTATTCTTACATGCCAAATGAAAAACAGACAAAATAAAAAGAAAACCTGCTTCTTTGTCAAGGGAAATGTTGCAGCTTTAACAAGAACTGTGAGGAGAATAATAGCAAAACCATAGGCATACGGAACATGTGCAGTAGAAAGTCCGTCCTTAAGAACCTGCAATGAGGAAGAATAAGGAAAATGATGGAAATTAAGCCCTCAATCTAAGCTTTAAGACTAATTCAAGTAGATAAAGCAGAACCGCCAAAAGGAAAACCTTAACGACGGTCTCCATATAATTGGCAATCCCGGAGAGCCAATCACTGCTGGGTTTCGTGGCGGTGACAGTTTCCGGCGAACCAGAGACGGCAGCATCGGCAACTGTGTAAATGAAGCTCTCGGCTTTGGCAAAAAAATCCTTTACAGCCATTTCTGAATCAGGTAGAAAGCCGGGTTCGAATCCAAGTTTGGCGACGACAAGCGAACCACGAAGAAAGGAGTGATGGTGGGTGGAGGGGATTCGTTGAAAGAGAGAGCTGGGTACCCGGGTCCGGTCCGGAAACGGAGCAAGGACAAGACTTGGTCGAATTGGCGAAAGAGAAGCCATATTTTAGTAGAATTTTGAGAAGACAATAAAGGTACCCAAACCCCTGGAGAGAGGGGGGAGCAGAAGCTGCTCAGGATGAGGGGCCGGTGCTTCAGAGCGAAGAAGGGAAAAGCGTAGCGTAGCGAAGGCAGACTGAAATCCACCTGGGTTTTAGCCATTGAACTGAACCTGCTTAATTTAATCTTCATATCCCACCTTCTAGGTTTCTACAAAGCTCTGAATCACCTTCATTTTTGTCTCAAAAAAGGAAGACCGAATGCAACCTCAATTCAATATTCTCGGAATTTAGTGAGTAGTAGTCCACGACAAAACACGTTTAGGTAGTGTGATGCTTTTAGATATGCAACACAGACGTGTTCAATTAGTAAGTTGCTTCTGAGGATCCCAGTACGAGGGGAATCCAGTGGGTCAATTTCTTGAAAAATAGAAGCTTTATTCAAACCAATCAACTAATAAATTTACATTGAAATTAACTTAAATTTTGAATAAATTTCATAAAATTCAAACTTAGTTACTAATTCAACCCAGTCAATGTTCAACTTATTTTTCAAAAAATTGAGCTTAGATTAGTTAACTAACTCAATTTAACGAGTAAATTTACAAAAGTCAGATCTGAATTCAAATTGATCGATAACCAATCTAAATCGAAATGGACTTAAATTAGGGTCAATTTTAGTTAGAATTCAAATGGATTTTTCTTTTTCAAATTAATTTAAAACAACACTAATAGTTAGCTTTCACTAGGGGTGGGCAACCCGTGAGTGACCCGCGGGTCAGACCCGACCCGCGTCTTATCGGGTCGGCGCGGTCGGGTTTCGATCAAGTTTAGAATCGAAAACGAACTGATTTTCGGTTCGTTATCGATTCGGTTGTGTTAACGGGTTTGACCCGCAAACCCGCAATCTCCAAACCCTAATTGCATTTGCCGACTGCCCTAGCCATCTCCGATTTTCCAATTCTCCATTTCATCTGCTGGCTGCTGCATCTTCCTCCTCGGACTCTCCCTCCTCCCACCCGGAACTGCCGCTGCCACCATGAAATGCCATCTCCGAGACGACCCATAAACGAAAGCCGAAGCTCCGCCTCTCTGGCTCGCTTTCCTCAGGCGCACGAAAGATATTGCCAAGAGGTCGAGTAAGTATCTGGAGGAAGCTCTGTATTTCAAGCTCTTTAAGGATGGTAGCTCCGAGTCTAGCGTTAGGCAACAGCTGAACCAGTTCCTCAAGAGCCGCAAACGAGTTTATAAATGGGAAGTGGGAGATACATTGAAGAAGCTTCGCGATCGGAAGCTGTATTATCCTGCTCTCAAGGTTAGCTATGAAACCTGGGAAAAAATCCAGTGTTGGTTTTACATTAATTATTGTGTGCCGGAAATTGATGTTTTAGTTTTGGTTGTTTAATTAGAATTCCGATCTTTTTGGTTTTGATTGAGTAAAAGCATACTAAAAGTTAATTATTTGTAGTGATTTGTACCCAGTATTTT
>QAOC01003880.1:373137-588659 GCA_003255005.1 Begonia fuchsioides
GCCTTCCTTTCCGTTGGGGCCAAACATGGCCATGGATCGGCCACCATGGGTTGGATGCTCCCGGGCCGCTCCATCTTCTGGATGCCTCTGTAATGGCATTCGTTGGCTGGGCAATTTTTATCCAAATTTTATAATCCGCAACATTCTGGAAACCTTAGGATGTTGGCCACATATTTGTAGAAGCTAGCTTGGCCAAATCAGGTCCGGAATGTGTTCAAAACAGCCGCACAAGCCCCGGAGGTCATCCTGGGCCGAAACCAAAAGTGGTGTTATCATCACCTAGGTGGTTTGGATCACCCTTCCATGTTGGCACCTACAAAATTATCACATTTGTTAGACAAAATATTGACTCGGCCTTGGCTTAGAAACCCGAGACCAAGTCCATGGTGCTAGAGCCTTCCGCTTCTAGATGTGCTAATCCGTGGCACATCAAATCCTCAACCCCAAGTGTCTAACCATCAATTCCCACAAAAATACGCCACCGGCTAAGCCACCCACCAGACCCATCTCCCTCCCAAACCTCCCCCTCGGCCTCGTCTCCTCCAAGTCAGCTTCCCTCACCGGATTCGCCATCGCCGGCGCCGTCTTTTCAACCTTGAGCTTTTCCGATGGAGCCTTAGCAGCCCAACAGATCGCCGACATTGCAGAAGGCGACAACCGAGGGCTGGCCTTGTTGTTACCCGTGGTTCCCGCCATAGCCTGGGTGCTCTACAACATTCTCCAGCCGGCGCTGAACCAGCTCAACCGCATGCGCAGCGATAAGGGAGTGATTATAGGGCTGGGACTCGGCGGCCTGACTGCATCCGGGCTGATCTTACCAGCTCCAGAAGCGTCGGCGGCAGAAATTGCGGCCATTGCCGAAGCCGCAGGCGGGGACAACAGAGGGACACTACTGCTTTTCGTGGTTGCTCCGGCAATTCTGTGGGTGCTGTACAATATTCTACAACCAGCTTTGAATCAGCTAAACAGGATGAGGTCAGACTGAGTTCTATGATTTTGATGCTGGGAAGGAATCACTTGGCAACTGTAATCTTACTTGGATGAATGAATGATCAGCTGCATCTCTTCTGTTATTTGTCTACTTCTTGATTCTTGGATCTTTCTTCTTCTCATTATTGTCCATTGATCCACCTGAAATAATGTAGTACCATTTCTCACCACAACCACAGTTATCTAGGGCTGGACAAACAGGTTCCCCCATTTCTGCTTTTCTCGCTGAAGGAACCACCCCTCTGGGTTTGCTATTTTTTTTTATTGAAATTACATAAAATTATACTGAAGGAATAAAAAATGAGAAAAAAGTCAAACAAATGAAAACAGTAATGTTTGAAGTTGAGAGATTAAAAAGAAAAGTGAAATTTACTGGATAGCTAATGTCAGATTATTAACAAAACAAATCTACATTTTTAAAACTTATCAAAGTTACTTAACCATAAAATGGTTGACATGTAATTCCAAACATTTTATCCAATCATATATATATTCAAAAGCTTCACCATCATACAAAATCGTTTATCCCGGATAAGCATGGAGATCACAAAAGTAGGATATACCAATGCCTATTCAAGCTCTTTATAAAGCTTTGTCCTGCAGGAGGCAAGCCAAGAGCAAGAAACAATGGTAAAACCGAGCACAAAATGAGTAAATCCGAGTACAAGTACCTCAGCTTGTAACTTTGACGACTACAGATTAGGCTGACTATCTGGAACCATGTCTACGGGTAGACTGTTTGTGTCCTCCAGCTGTGATTCGATTGCTGTTATCTTTGCTTTCTTGAATCTGCTTGAGCTTCTAAGAATTCGGTCCAGAGTCATACTCTTTGCTGCACTGGCAGATCTGATTGATATCATCAATGAACCATGAGTGAATGAAAATGCTTACACTATCAATTATTGCTCTATATATTTGAAAGAGAACATCCGATACCGTTTTGAATCAAATGTGTAACTTATTTTAGAAGACACAGAAACAAGTGTAATATACATCTCCCTTCTACTGAGGATGTTATGTGGTTTAGATTCAATGACAAGGTGATCAAATAATGCATGCACAATTCAGTTTTAAAAGTATGCAAATACCTTCTTATTGAAGATTAACCCATCGATGCTAAATCCGTTTTAAAAGTATGCACCCAAATTTTCAGTTGTTAAGGTTATTAGAACTTAATTATCAAGAAAAGCATCAGTGTTCCGAACTTAATTATTAAGCAATGAAAAACCAGACTGTATTAGCATCTTCATTAACTTACTCAGTGTTCCGAATGTTTCTACCATCCAAGAGTTTCTTTTCCAAGTCGTAAGATCCTGAGGAACAATTTAATCAAACAAAAAAGATTAATAATATGGCAAAAAAGGAAAAAAAAACAAAAGCTATTCTTATATTTCATAAGCCAAATCTTTTCAAAAAATTTAATGCACTGGGTGATTCAAACAATACAAACAATCATGATGTAGACCATCTAATGTCCACCATTTTTATCTTTCAACAAGTAATTTGAATTTAAGGTAGAGTTCAGCATAATAGAAATGTTGTCTGCAACAGAGAGCAATGACACATAGGCCGAAAGGCTTCTAGTGGCAGTAAGTAACAAAGAGTTCATACCATTTTGGGCTAAGTTCATATTTGCGTTGCTTTCATTGTCTGAATGGTCAGAAGAAAATGAATTATCTGGAGTACAAACGGTAGCATCAGCATTGGCAACCAAATCTTCATCCATAGAACTATCACTACTTGCATCTCTAAATATTCTCCTTGATTTTGTTAACAAGCTCTTTCCTCTATCCAAGTGATTCACTTTTCCATTTTTCTTGACACTAGTTTTTCTAGGAGTCAAATGTTTGACATCTGAGGCATCTTTCTCCAAACCCTTTCGGTCATGGGTGACAATTCTTTTAGGAATTTTCATGGAAGGGCTAAGAAGGGCCAAAGCTTCACTACCATTCCGGTCATGTGCACTACTTTTCTTGCCTTTCTTTGTCGTTTTCTCATCCTTCTTTTCAAACATAGTTGCTCCATTTGATTGTGAGGCTTCCACTAGATCCACACTAGTGTCATCAATGCCAGACCTCGTGAGCTCTAGGATAGCATTCGCTGCTTCTTCACTTGGACTTCGAGAATAATTTATTTCCACTGCCGTAATTTTTTTACTGGACATAAGGGAATTCACCGTTTCATGTGGCCCTGCAGAAATAGCGCCATGTTCCTCACCCCTAGCATGTTCATTGTCAGATTTGGGCAGCCTATCACCACCACGAGACTTGGAAGTTTTTTTCTTCTTTTTTCTATCAGGGTTGGCACTACCAGGGTCAGCACTTCCATTAATTTGCTTAAAATTTTCTTCATTCACAATCAGGTCTGCTCCATTTTGTTCAGATGAGATGCAGATCCCAGGATTTTCATTGACCAATGAAGGCAAAATAGTTTCCGTAACACCACAATTTTGATCAGTTCCGCATGCCATACTTGCTACTTCTTCGCTCATGGTTTGAGACAAGGGAACGCTGCAGCTTACTAATTTATGCAATCTGATATTAGAATTGTCTTGTACATTGCCATTACCAGCTTCTATGACAGCTTCAAAAGGCGTATTTTGATCACAATTTTTTGATTTTTTCTTCTTTTTTTTCTTACCAGAGTTTGCATTATCAATTTTCTTAGATTCCTGCAAGCCCAGAGAGGTAATAACTTCATTTACAATCACATCGGCTTCATTTGGGGCAGATGAGATGCACGTCTCAAAAGGTAAGGGCTTATCAGAAATCTGTGAAGATATTACATCCTCTGTAACTCCGGTTGCACCTGCATAATTGTCAATAAGACCAATATTAGTATGCACAGAGGTCTGGTTTCTTTGACATCACTGTAAACATCGTCAAGTATAGGGTCAGATAATGACCTTTTGCATCGATAGTTTGATTATCTTTTGCGTTAATGATTCTCTCTATACCAAAAACAGCTTCTTTTTCTGGTGCATCACTTATTCTATCCCCTTGGTCAATTTTTGACTTCCTAATATCAACATCTACATAGAAAATGAGAGTAACCATCAGCAATCATTTAACAGAATAAAATAAAAATAAAAAGGGTGCAAGTATACATATACATTTTACAGCATGGAATGACCTACCAAAAGAAGAGTGGATGGAGCTCGCATTGCTGTACTGCATTTCAACTGCAGAGATTTTAGGAAAACTTGATACAGCTGCATCCGGAGTAATGTAAACCGGAATATCATCAATTACATCAGCTTCTCTAGTTACTGTATTTGGAATTCCAGTACTTAAAGTAGACATTTGCCCTTTATTATCTTTCGAAGGAGATGAAATTGCAACAGCCACTTGACTGGACAAGTTTGATGAATTATGTTTTGTTTTCTTCTTCTTCTTCCCCCTACTGCTTGTTCCTGAATGGCAAACATTTTCCGAAGGCTCAGTAGATAAACCACCTAAGGCAGTTTTAATACTACGTTTATTACTACCCCCAGATTGTTCAGAAATGGTAACGTGTTTGGCAGACTCCTCATTAAACTCAGAAACTGAAACTCCATCTGCTTTTAAATAATGTTCTCTTTCAATGAGATCGTTCCCTTTTTTTGCTTTCTTTGAAGCAGGACTATATTGTGAAACTTGGATTGGGTTTTCTGAAAGCAGATCAGGAGTCTTTGATACAACTAGTTCATCAGGAATTCCGGTTTTCTCACAAATAATATTGCTTTGGAAATTTTTTGATGCAACCTCTAGTTGAGAACCATCTACCCCATTTTCACAAATGGAATTATCAACGTCAGCATGGTCATCTATAAATTCTTTCATTCCATTCTTTCTTTTACGTTTTTTCTTTCCAGTAGCTTTATCATCTAATGATTCATCGTATTCAGAATTCTCTCTATTTCTTCCACAGCTGACTTCTATGCCTGCTGAGAGGGGATTTCCAGCCTCAGGATCTCTATCACGTAGACTCCACACAATGGGCATTGCCAATTCTTCTTTACTATTTACATCAGGAGATTTCAGTTCACAGACATTGTCAATTGAGCGTTCACCTTCGATAGTCTTACATTCTAACATTTCATTTTCAGAAATTCTAGCTTTTTCTTTGACGAACTGTCCATTCATATCAAGCTGTAACTGAGTTTCATCTATTTTTGGGCATAAACCTGAAGCATGATCAACTCCATCTACCAAAGCAACGGTATTAATGCCATTACTGGTCAATAGATTTCCACAAACTGGATTGTAGGACTGATGATTTTGGCTATGGTCACCAGCACTAGAGATATCGACAGAAAGAAACCAGTTACTGACCCCATAAAAAGCACTTTGCACGGTCATGGAATCAGATAGATGGTAGTAATAACCTTTGCGCTTGACCTGGCGGAATCATTGCGGTTATATATATAATATGCAGAGTGAATAATTTCACTAGTGGAGAAAAGTACCTTTACACCATGAACTTTTATGTTCCCAAATTGAGGAAAGCATTGTTGGTGTTCCTTTTCAATTTTGCCTACAAAAAAAAGGCAATGATAGCATTTCATATCGGCAACAACCGACTGTAAAATGGAAAAGAACTGTAAATCTATAATGGTTTTCCCTAGTTAAAACATCAAATAATGATATAACTATGACATAGCTACAGCTAAAGAAGTTCTACAGTCGCCATTTCTCAGCTAAGCTTCACCAACTGGCTAATGTGGAAGAAAAAAACGCTTGCAAACGCATAAAAGGCTTAGAAAAGGGGAAAACGCTGATTCATAATGAAAACATATAAATAAAAGTATATTTACTGACAAAAGAGAGAAGAGACGACGGCAAAAGGTATCCAAGAGTCAACAAGCAAACCAATCAACAAAATAAGAACTCCAACAAAATTAGTGAAAAGAAACGGGAAAGAGATGAATTTCCTTAGAGAATGTTAGGAAAATTGGTTACCCTTGAGGTCAGAAACAGTATCATTGCGAGAGACGATCAAGGCCAAGTGGGTGTCAAGATTAGAATCGATAAAAGCGGGATAGGGAGATGGAGTGGACATGAATTTGGAAAGAAAAAAAACAGACGCCGCTCCAAGGCGAGACCAGGTTCAAGGGTTTGTTAACGAGGGAGAGCGAGCAGTCGTAAAGTTAGGGTTCGTCGGAGAGAACGAAAGGCCGCTGATTAGTGTACGGCGCCAACACCTGCTAAACACATGGTTGAACAGCTTATTTTCTAAATCTTGGGGTTTTATTTGATTTTAATCACAGTTACATAATTTATGCCAAATTAAAAATATTTATGTCTAAAAAATTTATAAAATATCATCATCAAAGAACGCATTCCTTCACCGTGAATTGTTAAATGGTAGAGTAATGATAAGTTTATTTTTTTAGTATATCATCTTAACTTATCTTATTACGTGTTGAGTTTTAATTAATATAATTAATAATCAAAACTCGAGACGTTACAAAATAAATTAAGAAGACGTGTTAAAAAATTAAATCTAATATTACTAAAAAAAATTAACACCCTAGACGACCCTGTATATACATGTGCTTATTAACATGAGGCTGATAGTTGGCTCAGAGTCTATATGCTCCCTTTATATAATTGATTTTTCCAAATTAATTATCAAAATTTTTATTAATTCATAATTACAATAGTAATTACAAATTTATAATTGATTACGTCACATTAGTTATGAATTCACAATTAATTCTCGTATTTATTATCAAAAAAAATTATTTATTGAAGAGTAAATAACAATTTAGATCATTGTAACATACAATTTTAGCCTGTGTCGATATTTTGAGGAATTTTAGCCTGGTGGGTCAGGTTTGGCAAAAACGGCTTAACCTAACCCAATCTACCAACTTGGACAAGGCATCACAAAAAATCGTTTAGATTTTTCTATTCATGCTTTCTCCTCTCGACGTCGACCCTCCCTCGGTGATATTTTGGGTAGTAGTACGTTAAATGTGTCAAAACATTTGAACACATAAGAAATATTTAGCTACCATAAATAGCAAGTAAACGACACTGCCATTTACGAAGATCAAGGAAGAATGCTCTAATTCGAAAGTTACAACATTTACTCAAACATGTGGATGACAGGTTCTTGCAAGAATGTTGATTAAAGATGAATAACATAGGAGAATTGTAGAACGGGAAGGTTTCAAAGTGTTACTCAAATATTCTCAACACAATATACGAGGAAGAAAGAAATAAGTTAAAAGATTACTTCAGTAAAAGTAAGCAAATAATTTTTTTAACTTGTCTAACTACAACTATTTAGACCACAACTCAAAATATCAACGGTATAGTATTGACTCGACACTTTATTGACTAACACTTGAAGTTGCATTAATTTTTTTTTGAATTTTTGATAAAGAGAAACAATAAGAAAGTTATTGGAGACATGCCTCGTTGGTTGGGGAATCGAGAATGTATTTACGATCACGGTAGATAATATTTCCTCAAATGATGTCGTGATATCATATTTTGTAAAAAGTTTTTGACATAGAAAAGACTTAGTTTTTGATGGAGCTTGCATACACATTCAATCTTTTCTCCATGTAATTAACTTAATTATTAATGATGAGTTAAAAGAGCATCAATTTTCAATTAGTCAAGTTCATAATGTAGTAAAGTACGTTAAATCTTCACTAGGATGATTGCAACAATTTAAGAGTTTCATTGATATAATCAAAATTACGTTTAAAGCAATGTGATACTTGATGTGCCTACATAATGGAACTCAATGTATCTAATGTTAGAACATGCTGAAAAGTATGCAAAGACATTTGAAAAACTTAAGCAAGACCGTAGTCAATTCTCATCGAACATGGGAACAAAGCTCTTGAAATTGGGCAAACATTAGATAATTTTGTAAGTTCTTGAAATTATTTTATGAAACAACTATCAAAGTTTAAGCTTCTTTGCACATGTCATTCAATGTATACATTAGTGAAGTTCGTTGTCACACCCCGTAAAATTTTATTTAAAATGGTCTCGGTAAAATTTTTCTTTCATTAAAAATGTTCATCTTGAATTCTTTTTCGTGAAAACACAGCGGAAGACTTTAATTAGAAATCGTAGTAAACCCGACATTTACTTGAAATAAGACATTGTTAATCAAAATATCCATCAAATAAAATATCGCAAAACTCATATAACATATAGTTTAATCAAAACGTGTAACATACATAATAAACATCTTTATAACATCATTTAACAAAACTAAACTTTTAAAACACATAATTGTTCAAAGGTAAACACTCAAAAATACTTCAAATGTACATCTTGACATTCTCACCTGTCGGCACTTAACGATTTAAGCTTCATGCACCGGATCCGCCTCCTCCACGGCATGATCGTTACATCAAACATGGAGGGCTAAGTCTCTCACCTTCATCTTCATCACCTACATCACAAAACATAACTTATGAGCCTAAAACTCAATAAGTAATCGAATGAGCCTATATGCCTAACATGAGCATGACGTTTCTTGAAAAACATGAACATTCATTTCTTTCCTTATCGTTATCTTGACTTAACTTGACATGTGTGGGCATCACATCGTATGAAGGTGAATAGACATCATATGGCCTCCATGAGACAGCCAATTTCACCTTCTCCCATAACTTGATATTGACTTTACATACGTTTATGCATTGGATGATGAATGTGTCTCATACCACCTTCATCATTCGTTGGGTGAGATTTTAAAAACATGCATGGGAAAATATTTTTGTATCTTTCATAAAATATGATGCATGGACATGATTCATACATATGCATGACATGATAACATAACTTAAGTACAAGCAACATAATGCATCGAACATCTCTTAAGTCAACCGTAATAAACATTCATAGTATACTTGACTTAACTTAACGCTTAACTTATGATAATACATAAACATCAAACAATGTCAATCAAGCACCAATCAAACCCAAAGCACTTGGGTCAGTGTACGGTGCGATACACCCCAACAGAATGTCATTAGTAACATTATCATAAAAATAAACAACTCCTAAGACATTCTTACTTAATGGATATCTAAGTAATCAAACACATCATCTTTATGTCCTATCTTTCGTTATGTAGTCCCACAAGGGGCCAAACTCATGCAAAGATTACTTACTTGGATTCCTTAGCTTTAGCTTGGTATTCTAAATCCTTAATGATCCAATGAGCTTGCTTATATACCTTAACATAATAAAATAAAACAATATAAGTCAAACTCAGAATAACCTGTTTCACTAGAACCTTGTGGCATCCATAACTTTATCGACAGAACTCTGATCAAAACACTTAAGGTACCAATTTCAACCTTAAAGTGTTCACTATATTTCATTAGAAGATATCATGACTAGTTTCTAACTCAAAGATTTCGTAAAACTTACATTCCAGAAACCGGGTAACATGACTTATAATTTGTATACCCATAAACTATCTTTACAATTTCATGCATTTTTAACCATATAACGTCATTTCCATCACTTATTATCTAACCTAGAACAAAATTAGGTGTTGTTGAATGAAAAACTTTGTACCTTAACGTTAAGTTTGTGGTCTTCCTTCCTCCTTGCACTTATAACCCTTAAATACCAAAATTCTTGTACTAAACACTAAAACTTCATACTTTGATTTTAAACCCAAATTTTCTCACACGAATTTGGAGAAGATTTTAGAGAGGAGAGAGAACTGCAAGAGAGAGTTGAGGGTCGTAATGACTAATAGCTGAAGACTCCAACAAACTTTATCCATTTGGAAGGTGAAGAGTCACGTGGTTCAAGCATGAGGTGTGACCATTCTTTTCACGTGACACTTCTCTATTGGTCCATCCTTAATTAATCATGGATTTATTTTCCTAAAATTTCATTGAAAAATTAATATTTCGCAATAAGATGTCGACCTCTCATTCAAGGTGTCGACCCTTAAAATAACCAAGAGTTTCAAGGGGTGACCCCTTTTAAAATTTTCATAACTTTCGTTCCACAACTCGGATTTCAATAATTCAAAAACTCATCTTTTTATTTATTGAGTCTCGTGTAACTTTGTAAGAGACTTAACTTCAAATTATGAATTTAACATAATCACATATACGAATTACCGAACATTGCTCAAAATCCATAATTCTACAGGCCAGTTTTTCTTCACCAACTTCAAATAAACATAACTTCTTCTCCATAATTCTACTAGAATTGATCTACCTATCAATCTTCTTATCTTTACGTCTACTAAAACTTTGTAGAATAATACCTTGCTAGTTATGCTCTTCTAAGACATGATATGATTGTAACACAAAAAACTGATCTGTTACAAAATTCTAACACAACATTTGTTCCAACCTTTAAGGTCTAAGATTCATAACTTTCTCTATACGTTTTTAAATTAAGAAATTCTTGTTACTGTAGTTTCATCTACTAATCTATTAAATTTCATTAGAAGAAATCAACTTCATGTTAAGACCCTAAAATCTCGAAATTAGGTAAATACCAATATTATTTTCGATTCATCAATTCATTATTTCTAAGGTGTAATTTTGTCTCCATATTCATCTTTTCTTAACACATTTCATTCTTTAACTGTAAAACATTATATTCACATAATTTTACTGTACATCAAAAAGTTGGGTGTTACATTCGCAAACTTAAGTTAATCATTCAATAGTATGCGAATGTGATAATGAGTTGTCGAGGAGGATGACTATTGATATGCAAAGTTTGATATTCTACTCAAAACATATTTTGACGATTCTCTTGAGTATGAGGCTTCTAACAATATGTCGGAGGTTGATGAATATTTAAGTAACAAACATGAAAAGTATTCTGACAAGCTTGACCTTTTGATTTGGTGGAATGTGAACTCGCATAAGTATCCAATTCTGAGTAAAATAATGAAAGATGTGTTAATCATTCTAATTTGTATTATCGCATCATAATCGACATTCAGTTGTGGTAGTTAAATTATTGACTAAGACAATTGAAGCTATTGTTTGCAATCAAAGTTACATTTTTCCCAAAAAATTATCTTTTGTCGATCAAGTAGAAGAGTATAAAAATGTTGATGAAAGTACTATTTAAAGGAATTAATTTATTATTTTTTATCTTTGAATTCATTATTTTAATTTGTCTTACGATTATTTAACAAAAATTGCTCCTAGTAATTCACAAGGTATAATTGGAGACGAAGATTTAACAACTATTATTAATTAGAATTAGTTATAATGGTTGATTGTTTGTATTATTGTTTCACATTGGTCTCTATTTGATAAGGTATTTTCGGTTTTGCACATGGATAAGGTATTACCTTGTTTTGAATATTTTAGATTGGTTGTTAATTTTGATGAATTATATTTGTGCTTTTATATATAATTGATATATATTATGTTATTGTGGAATTATAAATTTTTATGTGGTATATTTTTATTTTTCAGAGATATATTTTAATTTTTTAGGGATTGCCGACTTCATTATTATAATTTTAATAACTATTTTGAAAAAAAAAATCCTATAGTGATATTAATTAAAAATATTTATGTATTTTAAGTTCGTTTAACCAGCTCGGACAGTGTTTTTAATCCATTCTTAAGCGTTACAATCGTGTGATATATTTCATTCAATATGATTACAAGTATATATAATACAGCTTGTATATAAAAGGAACACAAAAACCAGACGCTGTTGTCCGTTTCCCAGATCTATGTTTGGCCTAAACAAAACAGTCATCCGACTGAATCTAAATCTGAGTAATTTGATGGAGTCCGAAAACCCTAAATAAAAGAAGACGATGATTCTCCTCCCCCAAACTCAAAAACAGCACAGCCACCTCCTCTGCAATCAAACCGAGTTTAGACTGTCAAACTCTCGAAACAAAGCTAGGATCAAATGGACGATCATCAGTCATGAACAGGCCATACCTTCGACGAACCACTATCTTTGTCGCTTGCCTGTGATTTCTTATTTTCTGATGGCGCACCAGTCTTCTCGTCTCTTGCTTTGCTGAAGATGACCGTAAATCCGTCGGCTGACGCTGGATCGTTCACGTCCCATTCCCCGAACTTGGGTAGAGCTCTCCCCTTCTCAGACCAGAACATCAAATTTAAGAAGAGACGTCAAAATTTAGAAACTACGAAACCAATTTACGCTTCGATGGATTCGCAAGGTTGACATTTGAAGTTTTTGTAAATGGGTTTACAAGTATGGGGTCTTTCAGAAGATCATCGTAAGGAAGTTGATCCATTTAATCACACCCATAATCAAAGAACAGGGAATGATAGCCAAATTTCTTACTTTTTTATTGGAAAAAAGATGAACAGATAAGAAAAATAAACTTACAGAAGCCATGAGGGTAAAATTCAGAGCGACAGATAGCAAAAATTTGTATCTTGTGGATGATAATTGGAAAGAATGAAATAAGTCGAGATTGAAGGTGGCATTTTTAACAGTGGGAAACTTGGACATAGTTAGGTTTTTTCCCACGAATTAAACACGGCAAACAGAATCAAACAATCACCCTATTTCAATTACAGCTGCCTAACGTTAAAAATGGCGATAAAAAACAACTAATTATTCTACTTTTAGTATTAAAGCGAGATCGGTTGTGTCACGGCTGCTCCGGCAAGTTGAATTTGAAACGCCAGAGAATTCCTCCGATCAAATTATTCAACGCATGAGAAGCCATCGGAACGACCATGCTTGACGATGCCACGGTGGCATATCCATATACAATCCCTACAAAAGTGGCCCTGCACCCTCACCATAAAACTCTAATGAGTAATATTATACCATGAATTGCTGAATATTTAAATACTAGACACCTGAATCAATGTTGACTTTATGAATTAGTGACACAGTTTTCACATAAGATTGTAGTTTATTTGAGAGCAATACCAGATTGCGAATGAATACTTGCGTCCACCACCCAAGTGTAGAACCCCGAAAATGGCAGCCACTACTAACACGCCTTTCAAATTGAATCCGGATAGCGGAAGTAGAGCTCCACGAAAAAGTAGTTCCTTTGAACCCAGACAAACTTTGATAATTTGAGTAATAAATAAGAGCCGATGATTGAGAAAATAAAGAAAATTATTATGTTTACCTCACTAATCCCGGGAAGAAACGCGACGACAATGTAATCCATAGGTTGAAGTGAAGTGAGAACCTAAGGTCCAAGCAAAGGGTAGAGTTAGATTCCGATAAAACTAACCAATACGACCAGAATGAGATATAGTTGTTCCGTGATAAGAATCGGTTTGGACAGACTGATCATCTGATTTCATCGCATAAAGTTCCTTTCTCAAATCTAGAGACGTTTGATGAAGATTTAATACTAAAAATGATCGTAACAAAGAGTGATACAAGAAACTAGTGATAGTTTTTTATGTCAAGACTGAGTGTGAAACATTTATCTTAACTGGAAATTGACAAAGGAGACGGGACTAAATACAAGGACACCTGCTTATTGGCTGCATCACTAGATTCGGCAAAGTCTGGCCATGCTTCTAGTAAAAGATATCGGCTCGAGGAAATCAGTACGACCAATCCTGCTATCAACTCAAGATGCCACGGCTCGAAACCAACTGGTCACAAATGGGAAAATATAGTGACAATAACTTAGTTCTTAAACATGGTCTTCCGCATCGGACACTTAAAAGCTATGGAAAACAAAAACAGAACATGCTATCATATGTTACAATTATCATTATCAAGATATAATGTAACAGAAAAAGATCTGATAACCAAGTATATTTCATTGACTAGAATAAATTATGAAGTATCCGTAGAGTTCCAAATCAGCAATCACCGGAGGAGTGAAAAATCGAGTCAAAACACCTTATTAAAAGGTAAACAAGGTATACACTTAATTTAAAATTATCGTTTCATACATGACACTTTAGAAGTGCAGTCAAGGATGGGCAATCCTTCTACTGATGCGATATGAGATACCTGTAATTTTCAAGTTAAGGAAAGAAACACTCATAAATGAACTTAGCTTCAGCATGGATGAGAAAGCTTTAAATAAACTTATACCTGTCTCAGTGCAATTCCTACTGTAGCCATCAATCCGGAAGTAACGATGCACGGCTGCAGCACAGAGCCTCTAGAGGGGTTGGTGGTCAACTTCTGCTCAGCTGAACTATCCGAAGAATTAAACTTGTTCTCATCTTGAACCAAACCATCTTCAGAGGAAGTCTCATCAACAACTCTTTTCCTCTTTTTTCCATCTCGTCTCAGTCTTTCCACTGAGTTTTGGCTAACAACCACGGTT
This sequence comes from Begonia fuchsioides, assembly GCA_003255005.1. NCBI lineage: Eukaryota > Viridiplantae > Streptophyta > Magnoliopsida > Cucurbitales > Begoniaceae > Begonia > Begonia fuchsioides. Next base: position 387,388 of record QAOC01003880.1, read on the forward strand.
CGACGATATGTACATCCCTGCAAAGAGAAAATAAAAAAGGCTAATGCCAAGAGATGCATGAAAACAATAAATGTGACTACAAAAACCAGGATAAAAAATCTCACTCTGTATAATTTGGTGTTGAAATTATTTTGTACGATGTAGTGGCCAATAAACTTGCCACCTGATTACAAACAAACAAATAAAAAACCGTAGCAAACATGGGAAATGAAGGAAAAGGCGAGCAACTGTGGACGAGCAGAAAACAAAGATTAAGATGCTGCTAATCAAAGAGGCAATCCACCAACCAGCCATTAACTAATTAGTGGGAAAAAGAACACCAGTATATATATATATAAAAGAACAATCCCTTTTTCCATCAAGTTAACAAAATTTTCAAGTTGGGATGATCTCAAACAGAGACTCACTCGTATAGGAGGAACTTTTGCATAGTAAAGCAGCGTTAATGGCAGCGCTTGTTGTGGTGTAGCAATTACAAACCGGTAGGAGGCCCATTTCGAAGTATTTTGCTTCAAATTTCAGATGGTTTGTAGCGTGGCGGACGAGGCGAAATCGAGTGCGGCCCTAGTTTCAAACTCGAAAGACATGGATAAGAAAGGGATCGTAGAAGTCAGCGAAATCAAACAGAATATCCGAGAGACCAAACCTGTTTAGAATTCGTTGGACTTCTTAAGTAGAGCTCTTGCTGTCTCTGCTCTGTAACCTCTGAAATTGCGAAAAAGAACACCTCTGAAAAGTGGCAGTGATATCCAATATCATCATTGGCGTTCTCTTGTTGGCCTCTCTTTAGCAGTGAGCACCGTACGGCATGGCTTAACGACATATCGAACTCTTAAATCCCGTTACTAGTAGTTCTGGTTAGCTTAGACTAACTAATAAACGCCCGAGCACACTCTCAACTTGTAGATGCTGTGCATCCACCGCGTCTAAATACTGCTGACGCCATTTGCCTCAAATAATAATTAACGTAATTAATATATTAAACTAATTATCTCTAATTTAATATAACTATATATACACCCATCTATATTTGATATATCTTCTAATCTTAATTTATTTATTTATTTTATTCTTATCTAGTAAATTATCTTTTTAACCTTATCACTATTATTGAAATAATTAGTTTTGATTTATTTTATTTCATTTTATTAATTACTATTTTAACTTTCTATTAAATAACCTATCAACATATAAAAATATAAATAATTTTGATTTTCTTTTAATGTTTAGATTTATTTTATTCTTATATTTTCAGTCACTATTTTATTATTCTATTTAAATTTTCATTTCTTTTAATAATTTTTTCGGATTTTTATTTAAATGTTATTCTTTTTTTTTAATTTTAATTTTTTTGTCTTTACTTCTAATTAATTCCTCATTTAATATTCAAATAGCCTTTCATTTCTAATTTTTGTTTCATTAATGATTATAAAGTAATTAATTACATAAATATTTCTATTTATTTTAATGTTACTTATTATGTTAATTTTAATTTTTTGCAATTAATCCTCCTTCTAGGTTTTAATATTTAATTGGCCTTTCATTTCTTATTTTTTCTTTTATTAATGATTATGAAAAATATCTATCTCTATCTATGTATAAAAGTTTAGATATTTGGATTTTTATACTTTTGATTTATTTTATTATTTTTTGTCTATTACTATTTCAACCTTATTTTAAATATCCAATTTCTTTTAATTATTTTTTGAGATTATGTTTCTATCTATTTTATTTTAATATTTTTGTATCTTGCAACTAATCCTTTTTTTTATTATTTAATTAACCTTTCATTTCTTATTTTTAGTTTTGTTAATGATTAAAATTATAATTAATTAGATAAATATAATATGAAAATAATATTTGTCACGTCAAGATTAAAGATTATATTATGCAAAAGAAAATACACATCAAATTATTATTTTTTATGGCAAATAAAATTAAATAAAAAATATATATACCATTGGTTTAGCTTCGGTTGAGCATGGGCTCGGACTTCTGATTGGTTCCNGAATATTTTTCTACTTGGTAACATTATTGCACAATTATTTGATTTGAAGAAAAATGTTAACACTCTCTTAAAAAAACAATGTGACTTCTAGGAAAGTTGAAAAGAAAAAAATAATATCCTTTCAAACATAAAAAATCTCATTATCAAATTTATAGAAAACTTAGTATTGCATTAGTTCCATTCACATGAACATGATGATAGATATGTCATACAAATACTACACAGTTGACTGGCTAAACCATTTGGCCGAAATATGTCATGTAAACTTGAAGCTAACAAAATAAAAAATTTGAGTCAAGAAAAACAAATTTAGATCAGATAAAAGAATTATCAAATAAAAATGTTGTTATTATACTCGTTAATTTAATCAATATATGACTTTGGTATGTTTTATCAAGTTTAAATATATTTAGTATGAATTATTTTCTAATGAATGTTTATAACTAGAATTACTTTTGAAGAAGGGTATATAAAATATCTAATATTTTTGTTAAGTCTTTCAATTTATATTATGAATATCACACAATTTAAAGATTAAATCTTGGATTTTTCACTACTAGAAACACGATAAATCAATAACACATATTTTGAGAATGTAAAATTCCAGAGTTGAAAGTGCTAACACCCCAGCCGAAGTGTTGACGATCGGGATGTCCAACTAAGTTGTAAATTTGAAGGAACACAAGTTTTCATAGACCCTACAAAGTGTTGATAAGTCTAAATATGTTACAAAATTTTAAAAACTCTGCAAGGATGAATTGTGTCATTGAAGTACCAATTGTGCTACACAAGTCAAAAATTCTAGAAGCCTTGAAGTATAGACTAGGCCATTGAAATATTGATATTCACTCTCTTGCAACGAAGTTTCTTGTGGACTTAACTCGACAAAAGTGTTTTCGTTTTAACTCATAATGGGCTAGAACTGCCAAATGAGTTGGCTTGACTTATCCAAGCATAAAAAATCAATACATCAAGATTGTCGACCTTTTTCAAAATCAAGCCTCTCAAGCATGCTGGAGCTGACTATCCAAGCTTGACAAGCTTTTTTGAATAAAGTATTTGTTTGAGTTGGCTCATGAACCTCAAGCATAATGAACTAAATTATTAGAAGTTATTTTCACTATATTTAAATTATAAAATCGTTATAAACATTTAATAACGTAATGTAAATATGTTACTGACATTTTAATAAAGTGTAAAAAAAATATTTGTAGCTATAAAAAATTTTATTGTAAATTTGATACTTGTGCATTAAACTAGGTTTGTAATTATCAAATTTTCAAACGGACAATATCATTTTTTGACCATTATGAAACTATCAAATTTTCAAATTGTAATAAACTTGTAAACTCATCTAAGTTTGCAATTATCAATTGTCAATAATGTGCAAAATGTTAAAATTTATAGAAAGCAATTAAAAAGAAATCAAACGTTCAAATTTTAATAAATATCTAATTGTAATATGATATTATTGTTTGTTGATCACTTGAACAATTATGTTACAATCTTTTATGGAGATGAGTGTCCCGACGAGATCCACTATAAGAATTTCTTGGGGTCATTATACATGTTTCCCCTTGCACTAAACGAAGTCTCCGAAGTTAGAGTAAAAACCGAAGATGTTAATAGATCACGCATCATTCTAGAAAGTTTTATATGAATCTGTCGATATTTCTAATTTAATCTATGACATTTAGAGGAGCTGCTTGTCTACCAACAAAAATATGTCAAAAATGTTGTCTTGAGGGATCAAAAATTGAGTCCATTTTTTTGTAAACAATAAGAATGAACCTCTCTTGCTATTTCATTAAATATGACATCTATAAAATCTTGTGCAGGTCCAAAATCAAAACTATCATTATAACTAGAATGGATATATTAAGAAGAAAATAACAAACTAAAATCAGAATATAAAAGCGTATGAATAAACAATATTATTATTTATTTGACTAATAATCATTCTATTAGTATTACTTAAATTACTAGAAATTTTATAAAAAATTAAACTAACTTTTTTTAATTCAAATTTAATATGCATTATGCATGAAATGAAAAGATATTAAGTACGTCAAATCAATTTATTTTTCAATATTTTTTCATTTTATCAACTAAATTTATTTAATTTATATTTTTAAAAAGTATTGTTAATTTTATAAAATTATGAAAAACAAGATAAGCAGTTGAATACTAAATTTCTCTCATTCATTTGTTAGAAATAGTTTTCACTAAAAATGCACAATTAATACATCTCACTTTTTCACTATTAGAATTACAAATAACAAAATCTAAGACGCCTTAACATTTTCTAATATTAATAAATAGAATTTCACTTAGTACCTACATCAATTTGTAATTTTATTCATTTAAGATTCGTTAATCTATAAATTTCTTTATATTGTTTTATGTGTATCAGATGAAATAAAAAAAAAATTACATATTTAATTATTATATACATAAAAATAAATTAAAATTTATCTTTAACAATTGAATTAAAAATATTACGAAAGCGTCAAGCATGAAGAAGAGAATATTAAAAATTATCTAATTGAAATAATTTTTAAATTAAGAAACGTAAACATTATTAGCAAACAATTATCTAGAGTAATGTTATATATCTACAAGAAAATTCATATATCAATAGTTATAATAATTCCATTTGACTGTCATAACTCATCAACACAAATGAAAAGTTATAGTAATATATGTGAGGGCATTAAGTCAATGCATGAATTAGAAAAATAAACATATTGAAAATAGACATAGTAAAAAAATAAGAAAAAATATAATTAATTTAATTTTAAAGTACTAAAGTTTTAATAATGTCACATCATATTGTAATAAATTTACAACCATTCGCGCCGCGTTGATACGAGGAAGGCCTGTGTACATCCCCATCTACATGTGAAAGTCATGTCTCATCAGCACAAGGACATATTTGCATCCATGATGACAAATGCTTTTTAAAGTTCCCTCGTATTAGTAACTTTTCGAATTTAATTAACTTTTCTTCTTTGCCCAAATTTTGCAATAACTAGCTAGAACCAAGCAAAACAAAACAAAAATAGTATGCCACGAAGTTATTTTTGGTGACTAGGTGCACATTATTTTTAGGAGAAGACTAATGTAACTGTGAAAATTGAATGGTACAACACAATGAAATCTTTGTCTAAACATACAGAGCTTAAGAATTTTAAAGCATATAAGAGAATATGAAGTAGCTAGAAGAACTCAACTTTTTGATCTACTAAATTATACAAGTTTCTCCTAATAGAATCTCATTCGATAGGCACTAAATTGAAAAACAAATGTCTCAAATCTATAGATCTTGAAACAAACATAGAAAAACGAGTACTCATGTAGTTATAGTAGGCACTAATAAGAATAGCGAGAACATTTCTCGTTATTCGACTCAAAGTAGGGTACTCAGACATGTGCATTTTCCACCAATTCAATAAGTCACCGTCATCGGTGAATTTTTCAAGTTTTGCAAAAAAATAACGTTCTACTTCATTTGTTTGACCTAAATCATTTTCGTTGTTAACTTCAGCCTTAAATGTAGACTATACCTCAAAATCTTCAACTATAGTCATACAATCATCCTCAACTTCAATAGGTCTTGGTAACTGTACTTTATATTCAGCATACAACAGTCTAATTGTATCATCTAACGCTATGAGTATCTCGGTGGTCAGTTCTGGCAAATGCAATTTCAAGAGGCAATGTCTTACGAACTTTAATTTGAAACGTGGATCAACCACTACAGCCACGTACATGAAGTGATTGATTTGAGTGTAATCCCCCTCAATACTTTTCAAATTTTATCTGCATATTCAAGGCTGTAGAACTAAGAAATGTGTTGTCACTTGCAGCATACTTCTTGATTATGAGATGGAGTTTGCATAATTCTGCAAAGAAGACATTAACTGTAATGCGTAAAGTCGATGAGACTTTTAAGGTGACATCATAAAATACCTTCAATAGTGATACAAATTCTCGAGCAACATTCCAATCTTATTCACGAGGTGGGGTGGTTAAGATGTCATCTTGCACAAAGTCGGACATGTAGGCAACGTCACACTCAGCCAATTTATCAAGTGCCTTCTCAAATTTAGCTGTAGTTTGTAGCATCAAGTATGTCGAATTCCACTTTGTTGGAACATCAAGACATACATTACTGTTGCATGAAATTTGTGCACTTTCAATGCATGCTTTGAATCTTTGCATTCTAGCCGGAAAAGATCTAACGTACTTCACCGCTTTTCTAATCTTCGAAATTGAATCATTATGCTCTTTCAATCCACTAGTAACAACAAGATTCACCATGTGGACAAAACATCTAATGTGCATGAACTTACCGTTTATCACCAAAGGTTTTTGTTGTTTCATATTCTTCACCAAAATATTCAAAGTCACGTCATTAGAAGCAGCGTTGTCCACTGTAACTATCAAAACTCTATTTATTTTCCAATCCGACAAGCATTTTTCAATGATCGTAACAATTTTTTCTCCTTTGTGATCTAAAATGACGCAAAAGTCAATAATCTTCCTCTGCAAAACCCAAAAAGAATCTATAAAATGTACAGTAAGAACCATATAATTTATATTCTGAATTGAAGTCCATGTATCAGTGATTAGACAAATGCTTGAATTCAATTGTCTGAAGTTGCTAGCTAACTTACTCGTCTCGCCCATGTACATCTTAAATATATCATTCGCAATAGTTTTGCAAGATGAAACATCAAACCTAGGCTGTAGTTCACTAAATAGATCTTTCAACCACTTACTTTCTACAATCCGAAAAGTAATTTTTCCATCACAATCATTCTAACAAGCTCTGTCAACATCGTTCTTCATTAAAGACCTCCAAACTAATCAAATTTGATGACCTAGCCCCTTCTCCCTCCATATCTGTTTTCTTAAAAAATATATTCTTTTGTTTATCGTCCAAAGAGGCTAAGAAGTTCACACATTTACCTAGATGTCTGTGCAAGTTCAAAGTTCCATTTTTTCCAGTATCACAGGCATATGTGATCGGACAATAGTTGCAATGTGATCTACTTATTCCGTTTTCAGAATCTTTTTTCGTGAAGTGATCTCATGCTTTACTTTCTCCTTTATGTCGTTTTGTGTTCTCATTTATAGTAATATCCATCATGGGAAGAGCAAATCCAATAAACTTTTCACTTCCTCCACAATAAAAATATCGTTAACTTAAAGACATAAAACTTACTTGGGGACGACGATTAATTGGCAGTGAGCAATTGCGGCCTCCGTTAAATCAGCAGCAAGTTCAAGAAAACCTAATTCACGAAGTAGACTAATTATCAAATTTCGTTTTTACTAATTTTTACTCCTAGATGCAAACATCTCTACCTATATTTTTAGATTTGGTAAACTTCTAAGAAAGTGGATGACAATTCATAATGAAAATGAACTTTAAAGAGAACTCGAAAGAACGCAAGAGACAGAAGCCCCGTCGGTCGGTGAAATTGAAAACGAAGGATTCGAGCGTTATTCATGAATGTTAGAATTCATCGGGTAATTATGAGCTGATCAATTAATAACTTTAACTTACAAATATTATGAAAAATAAGTGTTTCACATTTTTAAAAAATAAAAAAGAAAAAGCTAAGTTCTTCACTCTTCCCCGGTGTCACCTCCATATGTGTTGGTTAAAACCTAGTAGTTTGATTTGTTACTTTACACTTTGCATTAATAAATAATCTTTCAAAAATATTGTATGCTTATATACTCTTATCGAAAATAGAAACCTCAATAGAAACACTAACTCACAAAAAAATTAAAAACAATAATTACACAAAATAAGCCATCTAAAAATGATAAAAAAAATGACAAAAACAAGAAGCTTCAGTAAAAACAAGTAAATCGAAAGAAGCACTAGAAGAACCAAGACCAAACCTCACAAATAAGAATGTCATCGCTCGTCGAAGTCCTGTCACCGCTCGTCGAAGGTTTGTCGCTACTCGTCAAAGGACTTTCTCCGGTCGCTGGTCGCCGCAGTCGCAACTTGCAAGAAGAACTCTTTGAATCTCAATCCCCTAAAGTTTTCCTAAAGTTTTACTGAATCCTAAAATTTAACTTAAATTCAGTTTGGTTAGGATATAAAATTAATAACCGAAAACCGAACCTATACAAATCGGTTTTCAGCGGTCGAGTTTACGTATGGGTTTCAGAATATTGATAACAGAACCGAACCCACAAGTTGGTTCGGTTTGGTTTTGTGAGTTTGTCCAACCCGTTTTTCAGCCATATGGACGCTATCTTGAATTAGAAATGCATTCAATGTCCAAATGTCGTCTATCCATCGACAGGGTTTGAAAATAAAGACAAATCACGTAACGAGGTTTTTGGTTGAGTCAACGACAGGACATGTTTGTGGCTGGGACGGACACGACAGCAGCCACCCTAGAATGGGCAATGAACGGACACCTCCGGCGAAGACCATCTTGAAAACCTTCCATACATAAGAGACGTCATCAAGGAGACGATGAGGCTGCACCCTACTGTTCCTCTTCTAGTCCCTCGAGAATCAATCAAAAAATGCAGTTTCAGCGGGTACGCAGATTCCGGCGAATTCTAGAATTCTGATCAACAGCTACGCCATTGGAACAGATCCACAGCTTTGGGACAACCTTTTGGAGTTCCCGCCGGAGCGGTTTGGGACCGAAGACAAGGATCAAGATTTCAAGTTTCTACCGTTCGGCGGAGGGAGGAGAGGCTGCCCTTGGCGACTCTCGAGGCTGCTCTGGTTCGACTGTTGTACCACTTTGACTGGGCGTTGCCTGAAGGAGTTCGTGCAGAGGAGTGAGATTTTCGGCCTTGCTACGAGAAAGAAATCGGCACGAAAACTCGTCCCAACACCGAACAACGATTATGAGTTCAAGAACTTAACTTGGGAGTCAGTTTCGATCTAATACTCAAACTTCATCCTCAGCTGCAGATAAGAACACGCTCATGAACAGAAAGGTAAGCAACGTAAATCATATACCGTAGATTTTTCATTTCTTTGCTGACAATCTTGAAGATGTTCATTGCATGCTCAACGCATCAATGGAGTATAAATCATGGCTGAGACGATTGATTTAAATGTGTCTTCAAAAACCATGATTTATTGTAAATAATAAACTCTTCCTTTAAATCTGCATCTTCCAAGAATCTCACGCCATAAACGATACAGCTCCTCACCAGTCATGCAGGAAATCATAACTAGTAAGCCAGCGGAAAACATATACATCTAGTAAAAATAAAGACACAAGATTCTGCATCGCTCATTTTATGCTGAGTTTAACAATGCCAAAGTCAAATAAAACAGTTGCAACAAGGTGGATAGAATCATAGAATACTAATCAAAGCCATCCAAATTTAAGGTGGTTCAAAAGCATCATTAAATCGAAAAGGAAAACCATAATATTGGAAATACCTGAGACGAAATTGCAACGAAAAGCAAAGAAGAAAGATTTTCGACAGGCAAAGACGAAATACGAATGACAATTGACAGCAACGAATCTCGAACACAGTGAGCCGACGAGAGGAGACTGCGAGTGAGAAGAGATCAACAAGAGGAGAGGGAACCAGGTTTTATGTGAGCATCTAAAATGAGACATGATTTGCAATTAATTTGTGTACGAAAATCATGGAAAATTACACCACACGAAAAGTATATAAATTACAATAGTTGACATTTAATTTGCATTACCTATTCAAGATTTGAATTTACTGAACTTATTGTTGACAAATTAAAAGTTAAATGACAAGTTGGATGCATGAGACGAAGGACAGCATGACTTTTGATGACAAGCTGCAAGAGGAAAGAAAAATGGAAGAAAATTAATGGTTGTGCCTGATATCTTACAATAACTTAGTAAACAAATTTTGTTAATCAACTTCAAAGCAAAGGAAATTAAGTTTAACTTACTTCAATCAATTTTATTTTCTACTTATTTTTAATTTGAATATCTTTTTATCTTAATTATATTTTTAATTATATGACAAAATATTATTACTCTTTGGTAATTTAGTTCAGAATCTATTATCATTGGTTCCACATCCTATTTTTTAATATATTACTTGTTTCGACTCGTGCACTTGCTTTATATGCATAAATATGTCTAATAGCTACACATATTGCAAATTTATTTAAAGAACATGTGTACTTCCATGACGTACAAAAAAGAGTACCGTGATTAATGGAGGGGTTAAAATTTTGTTCACTTTTGGGTAACGAAAATCATACGGACGAAAACAAATTTCGACTGTTTCAAGGCAAAAAAAGGAAAACCCTTAGTTTATTGGAGAAAATACCTTCGGTTTGAAATCTTTGAAGAGGTTGATTTTTGCAATGGAGACAATTTATGACTGAGTTCTTCAGGTTTGGAGGCTGATCGATATATGGTTGCTCTCTTATCCTTCTCGGTTCTTTCTACTTTTTCTTGCTTCTAATGAAGCTCGGCCGAAGGAACATAAATAAATGGAATTGATTCGAGGTTCTAACGCAATGACGGAAGTATGGTATTTGGGATTGGATTGAAGCTTAGCCTTGGCAACAACCCGGCTGAACCGTGTCTTGAGCCCCAAGTTGGACCGGAAAGGTGGGAGATTTAGAACCCTCTCAACAAAACCAAGAGGCTCATGTGATGAAGTTGAAAGATAAGGTTAGGTGGACAGCAATTTAAAATATTTTGTGACATCGAATATTCTATTCAATTGCGTGTTGAAATCAGTTCGGTTTGCATCTTATAAAATCTATTGTTCAACAAAACCGTACTAAACCATAAATTTATAGTTCTTTTATAGAAAATTACAGATACCTTACTGAACCGGCAAAAACAACAACCCAAACAAGCGGGTTCAGTTCTAGAGGCTGATGGCTGTTGATTGAACCGAACCAAACCCGAATCTAATCCCTTCCTAGTTCACGAACTAAACTCAATCGGAGGATGGACAAAGAACAAGTCATCGAAGGATATAGCAAGATAATAAAGAATAAGTCAACGCCATTAAAGCATAAAAGGCTAGTTGATCTTAGAGCTTTTGGTATGGACTCCACTTGTTAATATGTAAAATAACAAGAGGATGAAGAAGAAAAAGAAGGGTCTTTTTACATGGCCTTCCCCATTTGGAGCTGCGTTTACATTCAAATTGAACTGGTCAAACAACTCGGGAAGATCACTTATATTATCGTTTTCTCCAAATCTTCAACTTCAATCCAGTTTGAACACCGTCTGCTTTCTTATTCCAAGTTGGAGGCCCTCATTTTCAAGCAATCTATTCTTTAGTCATTTTTAAATGATTTGTAAATTATAGTAGGTTAGACTGATTCTTTCACACGAATGCGTGTTAGGTGAGCGTGGAAGAAGACTTTGATCACCCATCATGGTTCATGCAAAATTATCTACTTTTATATCAGTACTAGTTTCACAAATTTTCAACTTTTACTCTTGCAATCGATGTAACATTGTGTGTTGCAGAGCTATTCGTCAGCCAGCCATAGTGCTGGCAATCGAGCCGGCTCGTCGAGCCTGACGAGCCAAACGAGCCGAGCCTTTCGAGCCGGCTCTGTCGAGCTTTTTTAAAAAAAAATTAGCTCGAGCCGGCTCGCGAGCCTCGAGCCTAAACGAGCGAGCCGATCCGAGCCTGTCGAGCCTAAATGAGCCGAGTCAAACAAGAAAAAAAAAATTTCGTATATTGAAGTTGTATAACTTATTCGATATTATGTAATGACCAATTTATGCATATTGTTTTCTTCAAGCAAAAAAAAAATTTGCATGATAACATTTGTATGTATCACCTCCATTACGAAAAATGGAGGGTATTCACAACTCCGAAAACCTAAAATTCGTTTATTAAGTTGTCAATTCGCATCAATGAAATGCGAAGTGACAACAATATAACCGAGTGCATTGGGTGCACTCCACAAATCAGAAGTAATACATATAGACATCGTGAGCGCATGCGAAAATAAAAGAAGTAAATCATTTTTCATTTTTTCATACAATTTTATTATGGCGCCTCGCAATGTACTGCGAGGAATTCGCTTAAAACTTAGATTAATGAATTGTTGTATAAATTCTACGGTTCCCTCGTGATCAAAGATTGAGAGAGGTAACTCTCGCTGTGCCACAAATTTTGCAGCACCTTCTCGCATTCTATCATGCTAATAAACAAAATTTCCGGTTCCCAGAGCGTTTAATTGAGATTGCATACAATCTTTCATATGCAGTTGCTCGTGATTTTTTTTGTAATGCCGATTCATTGTGCTAGTTGTTGATTCATAAGCATAATGTTTGACACAATATTTACATTGTGCCCTATTTTCTATTGTCGTTCATATTTTCACTTCTATTATTTGAAAATGTTTCCATATTTCCGACGTTTTCGATTTCTTTACTCGAGGGCCAGACGTGGATGTTTGTGCAGATGTGTGTGTTAATCCGACAGAAAAAGCCGGCTTCATAGGTGCAACTTCTTGCACCTCGTCGTCGGAAGACGGAAACGTTTCAAATTCTACGTATTTCTGCGGTGAATCCATAATAAATAATGACTATTTTGAACAAAAAATCTACTTAATACCGTTCACCGATTTGTTGCTGCTTGTTAATTGCAGTAGAACGATGCTTGAAGGCTATAGAGTGATTTGCATAGAGAGTTTACGTAAAGAAATTATCAGCTAACCTTTACAATTTATAGAATTCACACATAACAGCTACATGCGGTCGACCTTCAGTTTTAAAACGGTCGACCTTACGTTACCGTTGCATATGGAAGTTATAGCCGTTACATTATAACGGTCGCCCATCTTTATAAAAATGGTCGACCTTTTTACAACTACCGGTCGACTCTTTTTTCCACGCGGTCGACACTTTCACAACAATCATGCGTATTGCGGTCGACATTTAATTAGCGGTCGACACTTAAAACCGTTCTGGAACGTATAGCGGTCGACACCTTATTTTGCGGTTGGCCATCCAAATTTACATATGCATTAAGTGTCGACCGCGTGTATACTAAGTGTCGACCGCACTACAAGTAGTCCGAGCCAACCGAGCCAGCTCTCGAGCTGGCTTTCGAGCCGGATCGGTACCGAGCCAGAGCTGGCTTTCGAGCCGGATCAGTTGGCTCGGTATTTCTGAGCCCACGAGCCAACTCGAACAAGCTGCACTTTCAGACTCGGATCAAACTTTTGCTCGAGCCGCTAGAGTTTCGACCAAGCAGCATGCCAGCACTAGCCAGCCCTCGTAATTAATGAATATTAAAGATCCCCGGTCAAATCAACAAATTTGGTGAAAAGTCAGTTTCAAACAAATGATTTTCTATTTTCTTGTGCTAATTTATTTGTTTTAATCATCTTCTTGACCAATCTGCTAATATCATTTGCAGACGAGCCATTGCTTCGTATAAATCCTTTCCTCTTAACTCGTTTCTGTCACGCTTTCATCTGATCTCTTCCTCTGTGAAAGCTGAAACCCGTATTCCCTGAAAAAAATGAAGCTTGAAGTCGAAGTCATCTCCAAGGAGCTCATCAAACCGTCTTCTTCGACGCCGGATCACCTGCGCAACTACAAACTTTCGTTTCTCGATCAAGTCACCGCTGATGTCTACAATCCGATGGTCTACTTCTTCTCGCCGGAGGGAGATTCTAAGTTCGACACAGCTGATTTATCAACCCAGCTTCGAGCTTCTTTATCGGAGGTTCTCTCACGTTACTATCCCCTCGCCGGCAGAGTCAACTACGACCAACTTTTCATCGACTGCAACGATGCCGGAATACCCTTCCTGGAAGCTCGGGTGAACCGGAAAGTCTCCGACGTGGTGAATGACTCCATGCCTAGCGATCTCAACAAGCTCATTCCATTTGAGCTGGACAATCTTACTGATACTTCCATCGGCGTTCAGTTCAACATCTTCGAATGCGGTGGAGTTGCTGTCGGAATCTGCGTCTCCCACAAAATAGCCGACGCGTTGTCGTTCTTCACGTTCGTCAACGGCTGGGCAGCCGTTTGTCGAGGAGAATCAGACAAGGTGAATCCGATTTTCAAGTCGGCCTCTCTCTTCCCTCCGAAAAACATTCCCATGTTCAACACGAGGGGCAGTATCATAAAAGATCGAGTTGTGAAGAAGTTTGCCATGGATGCTTCAAAGGTCGAATCTCTCAAGAGCAAATTTGCCGCCCGCGCAGTCTTAGAAAACGAAAGAGGCCCATCGAGAGTTGAAGCCCTGTCAGCTTTTATGTACAGCCGTTTTCTGAAAGCCATCAACGAGGACTCTCCAGCAGGAGCTGACGATTGCAACAAGCTCTACATGGTTTTTCACACAGTGAACATCCGGTCAAAGCTGGACCCACCACTTCCATTACACGCTTTCGGAAATTTATACCGGAACGCGACGACGATTCCGTCGTCGGAGACAAAGAAAGACGACTACTGTAAAGGGTTGGTGAAGCAGGTGAGAGAGGAAGTGGGGAAGATCGACAAGGAGTATTTGAAACAGTTCCAGGACGACAGTAACCAACTGCAAACCATCAAAGATCGTTCTGCAAAATTCGCGAAAGGAGAGCTGGTTTCGTGTGCGTTTACGAGTTTGTGCAGATTTCCTCTGTACGACGCCGACTACGGGTGGGGGAAGCCAGCGTGGGTGGCGTCGCCGGCGCTGTACTTCAAGAATTTGTTCGTGTTCATGGACGCCAAAACCGGCGGGGGAATTGATGTTTTAGTCCACTTGAAAGAAGAAGACATGGAGAAACTCGAGGCAGACGAGGAGTTCATAAGTTATGCAACTCCGACGGGAATTGAGGAGTAAAGTGCGGCCAAAAGCATCGAATCATCGCCGTGGTGTGTCAAAGTACAGTGTGTTTCTTCAATGATAATAAAACAAAGAAGCTTTCGTCAAACCTGCTCATAAATCCAAACCTCTCTCACCTGCACTACGAACTGAAGTCTCATAAGCAACTGCAATCGTTTTGGTTCTAATATTTATAGTTCAAACTGTGAATGAATTTTGAAGAATTGGGATAGTAGAATAATGTATTTCCGTTCACAAAGAATAATATTTCGAGTCCACCAAGGTCTCAAGCCCAGAAAAGTGGGCGCAGCTTGTCATGTTTATCGAGCCAGGACTCGCCACGCTTACCAGAATCAGCCAGCTACTTCAAGGGTTGAACGTGCCGGTTGCCGGGCTACCTACCTGCAAGGCAAGTGAAAAAGAAATATTGACCAGATGTCCGGCCATCACCGCGTAACAAAATGAAATAAAAAATACTCTAACATATCAGAGGTTTGAATCCATTGACACTTCATCATTGTCGTATTCCTTAGCATGCAACAACCAAAATTTTACCCAATTAAAGATGTATAGTAATTTAGTGGTAGGCAAAATCGTACAGCACAAATCGGACCGGTCAATTTTAATCTAGTTTTGGCTTCAATCTTTAAAAAAATCAAAGATTTATGAATTTATTATAGTCTTTAGGAATAAAAATCTATGAAATCGAAGCCAAGATCACATGTCAATTTTTTTTTTTAAATTGAACAAAACTCAACTCAAACCCTAATAAAACCTAACATAAATTCAAAAACTAGATATAAAACTGTCAAATTACTCATAACCTGACCAATAAAACATAAAAAATAAAAAATATATTTTATTAATTTATTTTAATTTTTTTAAAATATAAATAAAACTGAGTTAAAACCGACACTGCACAAGAACAGTTGGTTTTGCTTCCGATTTCAAAAATCTAAAACCGTGAGTTTCGATTTCAGTTATATTTCAAGATAAAATTGAGCCGAATTCACCCGTGTCTATCTCATGTATTATTAATGCACCCCCATATAGTATTAATGATAATCCAAAATAACTGAACAACTGTCCCGTGGACATGCATTAACGTTAAAACACAAGGGTCCCTGGATGGATTCTATGTTTGGACTACCCAATATATATATATATATAGTTCACTAGGCTCGCATCTGGGGATGGACAGCCAGGCAGGGATCTGTGTCTATCCATTTTTCAATCGTACCAATTGGACTTTGCTTTGCAGTTCGGAACAAAAGACAAACACTAATTGATTTTGACTTTGATCGTTGCAGTTTTTTTAATCTGTTTTAAATAATAATATTATAATATTAAATTTAAATTAACATATTTTTCGTTTGCATTTTTTCTATTTATTTTAAATTAAAGTTTAAAAAAATATTTAAAACAATTTGTTGACTAGAATCATATTTAATCTCTCCAAACCCTCAGACCTATACTCATTTAATTAATTTTAATTATAATTTCTTATTAACCTGAGTCAGCTCTCTTGCTCAGCCCATCATTGCAAGCTCCGCCCAGTCCAATGACCAAGCGGGGCTCAACCTAAGCTAGGTAGGATGGGCCCTCATCTTTGGTAGGTCATCCTCATTTTGGGTGGAGTGCAAATCGATCCCACTCCCTCTGCCTATGAACATCATCAACGTAACCACTCTACATGTTAAAATATTTCAAATTTTATTGTATTTTCTTGATTTGAATCTAATTAAAATATATTATATGTAATATTGTTACTAATATATATATATATATATATATTTCATTAGGTAAGAGACTGTAGATTCTCGTCTATAACAACAAATATTAATTATTATTTTTACTCATATAGTATTATTAATAAAATAATATACTTATTAACATAAATTTATTTATGTATAACTTGTCTCATTAGGCTCCTCTGCATGTTATGAATCGTTCGGCCTAGCTAGATAAGCTTCATAGTTTGACATACTTAACTCATTATATTAGCGAGGACTTCTAGGTTTGTCATTTCTATTGCTACATTTAAATCATACTTTCGTGAGTGTTCATGTTATCCCCAATACTTTTATTTAGAGAGACCATATGTGTAGCTTTGTCCGAAATCATAATCGAAAGTTTCTTTTGTAAAAAATAATTGGTTAAGTTAAACGAGTGAGTTGTCTAATAACTCATGTGTTTCACTATTGCTTGTCTAGCTTGGCTCCAATCACAAGTAGGGGTGGACATGAGTCGGGTTCGGTCGGGTTGGCCCAAAACTTGACCAGACCCGAACCCAATAAGGCCAGTCTCGGTAACCCATTTGGGTTGGGTTATCGGGATGACCCGAACCCGACCCAACCCGTTGCGGGTCCGGGTCGGCATGGGTCGGTAATCAATTTTAAAAAAAATAAAAAAAGATGAATATAAAGGTCCCCGAATCGGGGTTCGAAGTCCCCGTTTCATGAAAAATCGACGAACGGGGACTTCCAACCCCGATTCGGGGACTCCGTTCTACCCCGTCTCGACACAAATGCTACCACAAATGCGGATACCAAGCGTGCATGTGTGAATTTGTATAAATAACAGCCCATTTTACAAGAAATCTCACCCATCCACCGTTGCACAGTCTCTGAAAAAAAGGATCTGACGACACGACAAACAATCGACCATGATTTTAGAGAGAGAGAGAGATCATGAAAAAGATGGATAAAAGAGAGAGAGCCCATTGTTGGGGTCGACACAAAAATGAGTTGGCTTAAACGTTAGTCCACATGTAAAATGCAGGAAGAGTCGACACAATCTTATATATGGGGTCGACACAAGATTTATAGGTGGGTCGACACAAATGCCTATGGGTCGACACAATTTCCGTTGGTTGTCATATTGGCTAAGTAAATATTTTTTGCACGTGATCAAATGCCTTGACATATTAGATGTACCATTTCTCTTCGTATGACAAGCGTATCGTTGACCACAATAGTTGCACTTGGCCCTAGGATCTTCGAGATCACTATCTTCGACCCATGTAAAGTGGTTCCAAACATCCGACCTCAACGTCATTTTCTTTCCACTATTATTTGCCTCGCTCGATGCACTTTCCATTTAAAACTGTTGAACTTGAAAACCAATTGGAATCGCCTACAAGATTTACCAGCTTCAAAAATCTGCAAAACAATTATATCTTCAAGGCATAGAATCATTATAATAAACTACAAGATTTACCAGACCGAACCAACCAGAAACTAAAAACAAAAGGTATTGCGAATTCTGGATCGGATTTATAAATTATCACACCTGCAAAAACTACACAAATAAGACGAATGAGAATGTAGCTTCAGGACGGCGGATTAATAAGGCAGTTCAGGCAGCCATGAAGCTTTGAGATGATGATTTCTTGTGAATAACATAGGAAATAGCTTCACAAACAGTAAGAGCCAGAGAAGATGGTTGGACCTCCGGCGATCGGGAACTGGAGAGAGGGGTCGGTGGTCGGAGCTGAAGAAGAGAGGGATAGGCTAGAGAGAGTCGGGGATCGGCGCTAAAGAAAAGAGGGTTGGGACTCGGGACTCGTTGTTGAAGAAAACTAAAAGAGGCTGACGAATATTAGGATTTTTTTTACAACCCAACGGGTCGGTCAATCAGGTTTGACCCTCTTGGGCCACCGACCCGCAACCCGAACGGCGGGTTTCTGACCGACCCGTTAAGGTTTTTTTTTACATTTTAACCGACCAGAACCCGACCGAACCCGTTTGGATTGGGTCGGTTTCTCAGGTTGGGTCGGTTATGCCCACCCCTAATCACAAGTGAGAGATTGGATTGAAAGTAAAGTTGACATTCGAGCGAGCAATCAAATAACACAGTAGTCTTTTGAATATGATAAATAATTTAGTCAAATATTGCAAAAAAAAATTCATAAAAATTAGAAATTTAAAAATGAGATTTTACAGTATGATGCATAGAAAATAAGTGTCTCGTAGCTCTTGCAAAATGAGTGAGTGAGTGTGATTATGATTTAACCCTTCATAAATTATCGGGCCGGACGGGAGGAACTGCAATCCGTCACATCTTTGGAGACTTTCCAACACATAATATATATTTAATATTTTAATCTTCCTAATACTTTTTGGTTATAAATGGATTTGTCCCTCCCTAATACAAAACGTGCATTGAAGGACTCACTACAAATGTGGACTCACTACAAATGTCCATCCTTGTTTCAGTCCCCGGATCCACGAGTCCCTCAAAATCTCGGAATCATATTTTAGTGAATAGTTACATTTCTTGCATGTACGATCCACATGCATATTCTCTCGAATACGATACCATGAGCACGTTATATCAAAATTCAAAAAACGTATCTTTAATTCAAATTAAGATTTCAACCAACAAAATAATGCAAATAATTGAAAAAATAAATGATAAATAAGACAATAATATTAGATAATTAATATCATTAAGATAATTATTAATTCTAGATGACAATTAAAATTATCAATAGATTAACAGAAAGATTTGTTAGAATAAAATTAGGTCAAACTTGAATAGATTAAAAGAAAAAAATAACCATCAAATATACTGACCCAACAAAATGAATTGAGATTACTGGTCTGACCAAGACTTCGTTTAATCTACGTCTTCCACTTCAAACGTCTTATTGCCCAGAAGATGGGGATCGATCTTTTATTCCACCGTCGACAATATACAAATCCAAATCAGATGCCCAAAGCCATGAAATTGAAAAGATCAATTAGGATCTGAGAAGAAAGTGTTGATGGAGGGCATGATCTGGGAGGATTTGTTGCAGACGAACTTCCTCACGGCATGCTGCGCATACTTCTCTCCCTCTTCGAAGTTGTCTAGTATCCCTGCAGCTCTCTTCTCCTTCAAAACCCTGAAAATTCATGTAAGAGCCCAATCATAATTTCTTCCATAATCGATTACTTGCAGTAGAGAAACGCCGTACCTAACTTCTGGGTTGTGATGTATGTAATCCAACTACTGGAAAGTAGTTTTTCCTTAGTGATAACCGGAAGTTAATTTCCATTTAGTGGTAAATGGAAGTTAACAGAAATTTGTCTTAGTGGTGTAAGTGGTGGAAGTTTTATTTTAGCGGTCAAAAGAAGTTAGTGTTAGTGGTAGATGAAAGAAGTGGATAATAGAAGTAGAAACTTCCAAGTCATGGGTAATGGGGAGTTACGTTGCTAGGTCTATATAAAGGGTGTAAGGTCATTTGAAATTTGCAATCCAAGAAGTTATTTTTTCTCTCAAAGTCTCATTTTCCATTTGCTCTTGTTTTTGTGATTTCTCGGCGAGCTGCCTCCGGCAACATATTTTGGAGCTCTAGCGAACAACATTTGGTATCAGAGCGAGGTCGTTTTATGACAAAATATCCGAGATACGGGCCGATGGCACTCAACGCACAACAAGAGGCAATAGACGGTGGCATCGTGTCGTTCAAATGTCCACTCTTGACATCGACAAATTATACAACATGGGCAATCAAAATGGAGGCGATTATGGATGCACAGGGAATCTGGGAAGCCGTTGAATTTGGCGAGATTGCAGACATAAGGAAAGGTAAAGCAGCTCGTGCTTTTATTTTTCAAGCCCTCCCGGAAGATATTCTTTTACAGGTGGCTCAAAAGAAGACGGCCAAGGAAGTGTGGGACGCTTTAAAGATGCGACATCTAGGTGTCGATCGCGTCCAGAAGGCCCGATTGCAGACGTTGAAAAGTAATTTTGACGTTTTACGAATGGTTGAAAATGAATCAATCGATGAGTTTGCCGGAAAATTGAGTGGCATAGCAACCAAGTACAGTAACTTGGGCGAAACCTTGGAAGATGCTGCACTTGTGAGAAAGCTTCTTGATTCTGTGCCAGACAAATTCATTCAATTGGTTGCATCAATTGAATAATACTGAGACAATGCCGTTCAAGGAAGCAATATGGAGACTGAAAGCTTATGAAAAAAGAATATTTATTCCAGAAAGTCAAATTTTGTTTTCCCTTAGTGATTGGCAAGCCAGACAAAAGGAGGCAAGCAGTGATCACGAAAAACACAAGGACTGAAAATCCTCTAGTACTACCTGGCGAGGGCAAGGAAGAGGACGCGGCAGAGGTCGTGGACGAGGGACAAGTGGAGACAGAAGATTAAATACATCGCGGCAAGACGTTGATGGAGGAACCAACAACAAAAAAGATAAGTCGCATATAAGATGTTTTAATTGTCAAAATTTTGGACATTATGCTTCTGAGTGCACCAGTCCAAAGAAAAGAGACGAGGAGATGAATCTCGTTCAAGAAGATGAACCTGTTCTACTGATGGCGGATCACACGGAGGAGCCGTGTGACATGTTCTTCCTAAACGAAGAAAAATCATTGTCGCATCAGAATGGAGAGGAAAATGAAATTTGGTACCTTGACAATGGTGCCAATAACCACATGACAGGTAGGAGATCCTGCTTTGTCGAACTAGATGAAAGCATCGTGGGTCGAGTTCGTTTTGGAGACAATTCCACGGTGACAATCAAAGGCAAAGGTACAATTATCCTTAATTGCAGGAATGAAGAACATCGGTTGATCACCGATGTTTATTACATGCCTAGCCTACGCAGTAATATTCTGAGCCTTGGTCAAGCAACTGAGGCTGGATGCAAAGCAATACTCGAGGGAGAGTATTTGAAGCTTTACGACAAGAGGGAAAACTTGCTCATGAAGGTGCGACGATCAGAAAATCGTCTTTACAAGACAATACTACACACTGTCGATCGTGTTTGTCTCTCGGTCAAATTGGATCAAGAGGCATGGCTATGGCACACACGATTGGGTCACCAACATTTCCAAGTAATGGAAAATACGGTGAAGACTGAGATGGTCCAAGGAGTGCCGAAAATCCATCACCCAAACCATGTGTGTGAAGGGTGTTTGGTTGCCAAACAAAATAGAGCACCGTTCCCGCGAGAAACGCTTCACAAAACTAGCAAAGTTTTGGAGCTAATCCATGGTGATTTATGTGGGCCGATCAATCCACCTACACAAGCAGGTAATCTGTATTTCTTCCTGCTTGTAGACGATTTTAGCCGATTTATGTGGACTTACATGCTAAAGAGGAAAGATGAAGTCTTTGAAGTATTCAAAAAATTCAGAGCACAAGTTGAAAGTAAAAGTTTGCACAAAATTCAAACTTTCAGAACCGATCGAGGGGGAGAATTCAATTCAAAATTGTTTTTAAGCTACTGTGAAGATGAAAGGATTCAGCGACACTTCACAGCACCCTATACTCCATAGCAAAACGGCGTAGCTGAGAGGCGAAATCGCACAATTCTTGACACAACTCAAGCATTGTTGAAAACAATGTCTGTACCGGCATATATGTGGGGAGAAGCTGTTAGACATGCTGTATATCTTCTCAACAGATTACCTACCAGAACAATCAAAAGTGCAACTCCTTATGAAATTTGGAAAGGGAGAAAGCCAAATTTGGAGCATCTGAGAGTATTTGGCTGTGTTGCTCATGCTAAGGTACCATCTCCTCTCTTAACAAAACTTGATGACATAAGCATTGTTACAGTTCATTTGGGAATAGAACCGGGATCAAAAGCATATTGGCTCTATGACCCAAATCAAAAGAGAAAGATGGTGAGTCGTGATGTTGTATTCGAAGAAAACAGGAGGTGGAATTGGGATGAACCGTCCAGAGAAGATTTTGTTGATGACTCGATAAGAGTAGACTTGCATGGAAGGTCAGAAATGAATGATTCACCAATGTGCCACGTAGATGAAGAAAGAGAAAATTCATCATTGAATACTTCATCAAGTGATTCTTCTGAAGCTACCTCACAACAAACATCTTCTGGAAATTCTCAAGGGAGCTACGATTCAATTCCAGTGAGAGGATTCAGATCGCTCATAGAAATCTATGCAAGAACTCAACCACTCGAAATTGATTTTGAACAATTGATACTAGCTGCAGATGAACTAGAGAAGTTCAGTGAAGCGATTTGCAATAGAAATTGGAAAGATGCTATGAAGCAAGAAATTGATTCTATTGAGCTCAACAAAACGTGGGTGCTAACAGAACTCCCAAATGGACATAAATCCATTGGTTTGAAGTGGATTTACAAATTGAAGAAGGATCCGGCAGGAAACATCATCAAGCACAAAGCTAGATTGGTAGCAAAAGGCTATGTGCAAAAACATGGAGTCGACTACGATGAAGTCTTTGCACCCGTGGCAAGATTGGAAACCGTGAGGCTACTGCTTGCTCTCGCAATACAACGAGATTGGAAGATACATCATCTTGATGTAAAATCAACATTTTTACATGGTGATTTGCAGGAAGAAGTTTATGTAAACCAACCTGAGGGTTTCGAATGCAAAGGAAAAGAACACTTTGTGTACAAATTACGAAAGACGCTGTATGGGTTGAAGCAAGCACCAAGAGCTTGGAATACACGACTTGATCAATCTCTGAAGAATTTGAATTTTCAGAGATGTGCTCAAGAACAAGCAGTATACCGGAGAATCTGCAACAATGAACTATTAATTATCGGAGTCTATGTCGATGACTTGATAATTACTGGCTCAAATGAGAAAGATATTGAAAACTTCAAGAAACAGATGATGAAAGAGTTCGATATGAGTGATCTTGGATCGCTTCATTATTATCTCGGCATTGAGGTACAAAATTATGATAATGACATCTGTTTAAAGCAGGCATGGTATACAAAAAGGATTCTGGAGATTGCAGGAATGAGTGATTGTAATCCAGCGCATCACCCTATGGAAGAAAAATTGAAACTAACAAAGGAAGGAGAATGAGATCCTGTCAACGAAACAGGATACAGACGACTCATTGGTTGTCTCAGGTATCTAATACATACCCGACCTGATTTAGCTTATTCTGTTGGTATCGTAAGTAGGTACATAGAGGCACCTAAACAGAACTAAGTACTTGCAGTGAAACACATATTAAGATATGTGAAAGGAACAATAGATTTCGGCATTGTGTTCAAGAAAGGTGGAGATGAAAAATTGATTGGCTATAGTGATAGCAATCTGGGCGGAGACGTTGATGATCGTAAGAGCACAAGTGGTATGATGTTCTATTATTCAAGAAATCTGATTGCTTGGTGCTCTCAAAAACAGAAGATCGTCGCTCTATCATCATGCGAAGCTGAATTCATGGTGGCAACTGCAGCTGCTTGTCAAGCAATTTGGCTAAGGAACTTGCTCAACGAATTAATCGGAGAAGTAACTGATGAAGTGTTATTGCGTGTTGACAACAAATCAGCACTAGCTCTAATGAAGAATCCAGTGTTTCATGGAAGGAGCAAGCATATCGACACGAAGTTTCATTTCACCAGGGAAAGTATTGAAAAGAAATTGGTGAGAGCATAACACGTTTGTGAAAAACAACAATGTGCAGACATTCTCACAAAAGCATTGGGAAAAGTTAAATTCGCAGAAATGCGAGAACTCCTGGGTGTGAAAAAGCTCAGAATTTCGTACTAGGATTAAAGGAGAGATTGATGTATGTAATCCAAGTAGTGGAAAATAGTTTTTCTTTAGTGGTAACCGGAAGTTAATTTACATTTAGTGGTAAATGGAAGTTAACGGAAGTTTGTCTTAGTGGTGTAAGTGGTGTGAGTTTTATTTTAGTGGTCAAAAGAAGTTAGTGTTAGTAGTAGATGAAAGTAGTGGATAATGGAAGTAGAAACTTCCAAGTCATGGGTAATGAGGAGTTACGTTGTTAGTTCTATATAAAGGGTGTAAGGTCTTTTGAAATTTGCAATTCAAGAAATTGATTTTTCTCTCAAAGTCTCATTTTTCATTTGCTCTTGTTTTTGTGATTTCTCGACGAACTGTCTCCGGCAACATATTTTGGAGCTCTAGCAAACAATAGGTTGGAGGTGATGTTTCTTACCAGTTGCATCCCGCAGATTCCGACGGCCACGCCCACTGCTGCAAACAGAGGATATACCTGCAGAATCCAGATTATGGGACGACTGTGAGGTTTGGGAAATCATTATAAACGCAGGAGATGAGAGAAAGAGAGAAAAGAGAGATGCCTCGGGCCTTAACCACCTGTTGAGAGCGGCCACGGGAGCCGAAGACAAGAAGGGAGGAAAGAAGAGCCCAGGTTGTTTGAAAAAAGCAAAGGGTGGTATAATAGTGGAAGAAAGAGGGTTCCTGTATTTAGAATCATAAAAAGGAAATGAAAAGTGGGGAAAGAGCCCGCCATTGACCGGTGAGGGTTGAGAAATTCCATAAATAGCGGTTGATATGTAAGGTAAATATCCCCGTAAGGCCGTGAATACGCGATTTGGGGAAAGAGCTTTTGCTGTTCGTGGTTTTGACCCGTGGATGGGTGGACGTGGATCTGGATCGTGGATGAGATCTCGTGGTTTTTCACCCAGTAATTACGTCTTACTGACTGGTTTCTATCTAATATCTCGGAATTGGTCGGAATTGGGGTTTTAAGGTCGGTAATGGTACAAGATGTCCGACAGGGAAACAAACAAAATCGAAGCTTTTTTTGTCGCGTCGATTTGTTCTTGACTGCGAGGTGGCGGAGACTTCACCACCAGTTCTGTTCCTAATCTTCATACCTTTTTGTTTTTTTCTGTATCTTCATTTCAGTTCAGACTTCACCACCAGTTCTCTTATCTCTCCCTCTTTCTGTGCTTGGCCACTTTTGGTCGGACCCTATCTCCCTCTGCTTCCCCTCCGATTCCCCTCCTTCTTGTGTTTTTTTCTCGCTCCCCAAATCCCCCAAATCCCTCCTTCTCTCTCTCTCTCTCTCTCTCCTGATTCTTGCTCGCTTTTCCCTTGAAGGGCGGGCTGCAAACTTTCAGTTTATGAGCTCTGTGAACTTTTTGTCTGAGAGTGTACTATAAAATCTGGGTTTTGTCAGCTGCTTAGATGCCACCCTCTTATTTTCCTCTCCGGTGGGAGAGCACCGGAAACCAGTGGTGGTACGCCTCGCCTATTGATTGGGCTGCGGCCAATGGCCTGTACGACGTTGTCAGGGAGCTTCTCCACCTAGACCCGAACCTCTTCATCAAGCTCACTTCCCTCCGCCGAATTCACCGCCTCGAAACTGTGTGGGACGACGAAGCTCAGTTTGCTGATGTCGCCGAATGCCGATCCAGAGTTGCCAAAATGCTTCTTCTCGAAGCGGAATTAGACGACGGTCAGAACAATCTCATTGAAGCCGGTTATGGCGGTTGGCTTCTCTACACAGCCGCTTCCGCCGGAGAACTGGGATTTGTCACTGATTTGTTGCGGAGAGATTCTCTGCTTGTTTTCGGAGAAGGGGAATTTGGGGTCACTGACATACTTTACGCCGCAGCCAGAGGGAAAAACTCAGAGTTGTTCATGCTCCTTCTCCGCTACGCAATTTCTCCGACATGCTACTTTAGCTCCGGTTCGGAAACAGAGAAGCCGTTGCCGGAAAGTGAAACTTGTTCAACTTTCCGGCGGGAGGTGATGAACAGGGCCGTTCATGCGCTGGCCAGAGGAGGGAATTTAGAGATTTTAAAGAAAGTAGCTGCCGACGAGCCTGATATTCTGGTTTACAGAGACGCCCATGGCTCCACCATCTTGCATTCAGCCGCCGGCCGAGGACAGGTCGAGGTGAGGTGATTAACCTTCTGGGTCTGCTTATAAACTGTTCGATCATGGCTACAGATTAAAATTTGAATCGTTTCTTTAAACCCAGGTAGTGAAGGATCTTGTAGAATCATTTGACATCATCTTCTCCACAGATAATCGAGGTAATACAGCTTTACACGTTGCTGCTTACAGAGGCCACTTATCTGTGGTGGAGCTGCTGAGTCAAGCATCCCCCTCTCTGAAGGCTTTCACCAACAACGCCGGAGACACTTTCCTTCACATGGCCGTCGCCGGATTCAGCGGCCCTGGTTTCCGACGACTAGACAAGCAAATCGAGCTGGTTAAGCAATTAATCAGTGGGAAGCTCATCGACGTGGAGGAGATCATCAATGTGAGGAACAACAAAGGAAGAACTGCTCTTCACATGGCAGTGAGCGAGAATTTCAACAGCGATCTTGTAGAGCTCCTGATCTCAGTTGGACGTATTAATTTGAACATTCGCGATGCAGATGGGATGAACCCTCTTGATCTTCTCAAGCAACGGCCTCGGACAGCCTCTTCTGAGGTATTGATCAGGCAAATGGTATCGGCCGGAGGAATTGCCAACCAGCTCTACCATGCGGCGAGGAGGGCCCTCGTTTCTCAGTTGAAAATGCACGGCGGTGGGAGCAGCCCTGGCAGAAGTTTTGGAGTTTCCGACGGAGAAATACTCTTGTATACCTCCATAGACGGCGTAGGTGATGAAGTCGATGACTGTGAAGCGAGTGGGTGTGAGATAACTGAGTTAGATTCTCCAAGCTTTGCAGAGAAGAAACGAGCGAGGAGGCTAAAGTTTCTTCTGGCCAGGGCCAGGAAGAATGGGCAGAGACTTAGCGGTGCGGAAAGTAGAGACGATGATTTGGAAATGGCTCAGTCAAGCGGCGGAGCTTCTCTTAGGCAGAGATACTCAACAAGTTTGAGCCTTGCCAATACTAAAAGTCTATTTTCCGTGCAACATAGCCCGAGCCCGGCTGGACTTACGCATGGTGTGATTCATCCGATGCCGCATGAAGACATTGAGGCTCCATCGTCTTCTTCTCCAAAGGGTGCTGAAATTGTCCGAGTGGGGCACTAAGGCTAAAGGGCAAGGTTCGGTAAATAGTAAGTTCATGAGCAAGTACTTGAGTCTTGGAGCTCACGGGGCTGCAACGTACCGTTCACCGAATTGTTGATGATTGTAAAGAAAATCGTAGAACGATCAACAACTATAAGACTTTCGAGCGCGAAGACTTGACAGAGATTTGCACAGAGAGTTTCGAGTAAGAAATTTTTGGCTAACTCCCACAATTTATAGAATTTCATCATAACAGTTACCTCCGGTCGACCTGCAGTATTTCAAGGGTCGACCAGATGCTTCCGTTGAATATGCAAATTCTAGTCGTTACATTTGACCGGTCGACTCTTTTTACAACGTCGGTCGACACTTTGTGTGTACCGGTCGACCCTTTATAATTGCGGTCGACACTTTCACGAACGATAAATACCTTGCGGTCGACATATATGAACGTGGTCGACACCTAAAACATTCTGTAACATATGTCGGTCGACACCTTCTTATACGGTCAACCTACAAAATTTATAATGTAAATTAAGTGTCGACTGCACAACAGGTACTCCTAGCCTACTGAGCCAGCTCGAGCGAACCGGCATGCTGGGCTCGATACAGGCTCGAGCCAGGCTCGGCTCGACACTGTAGCAATCCGAGCCGGCTCGCTCGTTTGCCAGCTCTAGGTGTAAGAGACTCAATCAAAATGATCTGCAATTTTCGTCTTTAGTTGCTTGATTGGATCCTGCATAGAACATTTATGTATCATAAATAAATAATAGCTCAACACTTGAATAATCCAATCGGAGCACATAAATCCAAAGGATAACTCGCTCCAAATCATAAAAGAGTTAACATGTGAATCATGCACCTGAATGGTTGTCACTAACTCCGAATACAGACGGGCTGTAACACTAGGCTTTAATTGGTCGAGAAATTACTTAGTATATAAGTTGAGTTGATTTTGAACTTGTTTGTCCAAACTCGGGTCACAAGTCCTTCCATGATCACCTAGATTCCTTTGGTTAATCTTTGGTATGTCCTCATCAAGGAGGAATACAACTAAATTTATATGGCAGAATAACAGTTCGAAACTCACAGCAGTGCTGAAGATGTTATCCTTCCAGATTTGGAAGCTCGAACCAGGAATCATGGAGACGTCCAACATAGGGGTCATGGAAAGAAGAGGACAGACTAAAGAAAATGCATTGCAGCAATGAATAACACCGATCCTCTGAGTCTTAAAACAATTATAGTCATTCAACAAATCTCCAACCCAAATGACTTTGCAAGATGAGATGATAGATGTTCTCTTCAAATATAGCTGTGTTATATAATATCTCAAAAAACATCACGTAAACTTTAATCTACATATCTTTTGCAATTTGGCGCTTGTTCTTACAAGAATCCACAATTCAAGCTCTATACCCCGGACCAATAGTAAGGACCACTTCATTTAATTTGCTGCACCGGTTTCTTGGAGTTATTCTTTTTGCGTATCTTCACTAAAGCATTTGCAAAATCCTACAAGGTTGTACGAAACTTAGATTCAGATTGAAGGCCACACATATATCTCAACTAACAGAGACGAACTTTTTGTCTTCTAAGTTGATCGAGCAAATATAGAAGTAACTAATATGTACTAATGCACTATTCAATACTATTAACTAGGCCACTCCATAAAGATTATTAATGCAATCTCTTTCCTAAAGCACCAGTTATTTAAAAGAGAATAGGTTTATCCCCCCATGTAATTGGATTGTGCTGAGTAATCCTGAAAATGGATGAAAACAACTAACTGCCTATGAAATAACTAACTTGAGCCATTCAATACAGAAGCAGAGGACATGAGAACCGGTAAATAAACTTCAATGCTAGAAAAGACAATGTTAAATGGAATGATGACCCGTATTTTACCACCGGACTGATTGGTAAAAAATAGTTTTGTTAATTAGTTTTTTTGGTAGGAATGTCCATTATTAATAAGTTTCCGACATTGGTTAGTGGTGGGAGATTTAGTTAGTCAGAAAAGAAAATTGAGGCAATATATGGGGTAGTTGGTAGAATGAGTATTCCTGTTTAACTTTATCAGGAGGACACTTAAATTCTGATTAAGTGGCAATTGCTGGACTTGTGGCTGAGTTTTATTAATTTGTTGGTTCTTGTGGTGCATCAAATGGCACCACATACCAAGAGGAAGTTTTGAATGTTCAACTGTGACATTATTTTGATCTAATGCACATCTACATTGAGCTTGTTTTGTACTAATTGAACCAGGGAGGATGAATACTAAAAGGTCCGACAGATCAAAGGCTTTCTAGTTTCTTCTTCGATTAGTAGTTACTGACAAGACTCATATCCTTAAGGTGTACACCTGCAGGCAGAGGACTCTAACATTTCCTTTTCTAATCAACCCTGGTTGTCTGTGTAGCGAGGTGGAATTTTGTTTCAAGCTAAATAGAATTCTGCTTTCAGATGAATAAGCAAACCAAATAAACTTGTATGACGACCATTACCCAGGTCACCATTATCCTAAATTATCAGTAAATAACGAAACACTTACATTGGACTCATTTTGAGATATCTGACTCGTCCATAAAGTTTCCAGATTATAATAAGCTCTGGCCTTCTCATCAAGGGCATGAACTATCACTTTTCCTGGAGAAAAAATAACTCATTAAATAGATTATGCATGTGATTTTCTCATTTCATTTTTCATTATAACCAATATGTATATGGGGGATAAACATTCCTAAAACATTTTTGCTTCATCTATTCCATTGGAAATGGATAAGTTTGTATCAATCTTGAGTTGTCATGATAATAATGGAAAACAGATGAAATCCATCCTACCGAAAATTTGAAGAAGTGAGCTTCTCCATGGACGGATTAATTTAAAATAAAGTAAATTCATATGGAAGGTATTACACATTAGGTTCCAAATATTTTTTTGTAAGAATTCAATTATTTGTAGGCTTGGCATGTTGCAGTATGAACGGCAATGTATCAAAACAAGAAAGACAAACCAGAGTCGAAAACTATCCACTTTCCCCCTTCTTGTCCTTCCACGCTGGGAAGGATTAAACGCTCCTTTTTGCTTTTGCTTAGCCTGAACATTCCAACATTCGAAAGTATGAATTAAACCTAACAAAATGCTGTTTTTTTTTTCTCAGTAAGCAGGAAGGATCATTTAGTTCACATCGTTTAAATTAAGCACGTCAATAGTAGTACTCTTCTACACTGCCTCTGTTTGTTGAACAGGTGAAACTCAATCCAAGCTAAATCCGACCTCTCGACTAGTCAGGGGGAAATATTTTCAAAAGAAGAAAGAAAAAAGTAGAAGCGAAACAAAGAAAAAGAGGTTTCCTTGTAAATTAGAGCTTGAGCAATGTTCTTGACGTGCCAGGTGGAGCTGCCACTGGCAATGACCATGTAATCAGCCCATTCACAGCTGCTGCCCACTGGTATGACCTTAACGTCGTCGGCCCTAACATCCGTCAGAACCTTCTCAACCTCCTGGAATTCGAGCAGACCTTTGGGAGCAAGGTTGATAGGGGAAGAAGAAAAGCAAGGGCTCAACGCTAGCTTCCATGGCGAAGAATAAGACGAGGCAGAAGAGAACGAAGGAAGAAGAGATCATGCTCGCAAAATCCCCCACAGCAGGTTGATATTACGGCTCGCTTTCAAGCGCTTCAATTTCGCCCTTGGCAAGCCGTTCCCGATTTACAAATATTAACACGGTGTCGTTTTGGGGTTTGACGGGAGGAATGGTCATCCCAATCTGAGGAATGGTCGTCCCAATCTGACCGGGCATAGCAAATCGAGTTTAAATCATTAGGTTCAATAACATTGCCATCACAACTATACCCAAATATGAAATTAAAGGGGTATATTATGCTAGCAAAATCGTGGAGAAATATTTATTATTTCGTATTTATTTTTGCTTTAAAAATTTAAAAAAATTTAATTCATTAGAACAAGATATAATCACATAATTGACAGTATTTATTATTTTTGTCATTTCATTCATTTTAATTTAACTAGTATTTTTACTTCAAAATATTTGTATAACCTTATAAATTAACAAATATTTTTATATTTTTTTTCCAATAAATGAGTGAGATAGTATAGACTATAGAATAGAAAAAATCATAGAATGAAAAAAAAAAAACAAGAGTCAAATCGTAGCACAAACCAAAGCTCAAATAAAACAATTGAACGAACCAAACTGATAAAACCAAAAATCGAAGTACTAATCGGTTTGATCTTAATTCTCATTTACAAAAACCAAACTGAATTGGGTTTGGTTTAAGTTTTCATTTATAAAAAAATAAAAATGACTTCAGTTCCTCAAAAAATCTCACCGAACCAAACCGATGTCACCCCTTATTTTGCGTACACTCAAATTAAGTTAATTATGTATAGTTGAAATTAGAGGGGTCGTCTGAACTTGCCAATTTGAAGGGGCAAGCCATTCTTCCCACCCTCTCTTTTTTCCAAGGATTGGCCAGCATTCGAGCAGCCGTCGTGCAATAGCTAGTAAAGAAATTAGAGTGGATGATAACTAAATAATAAAGCTTTTCTTGAGCATACATAGAGTTTTCGACCAAGCCAAATGACTTGATAGAAAGAAGAGTAATACCTCGATAGAGCATATTTATTTTACATTATTAAATATTTATTATAGTTTTATAATACTAAAAATAATTTTAAATATATTAATAATCATGAATATTTGCATCGTAAACTCGCTTAGACATCCTCTGCTCGTTTGGCTCGAGCCTCGAGCAAAGTTGTTTTTTTTTTCTTTACAAAACCTCATTAGGCTCGGCTAAATAGGCTGATGATGGTCGACTTGAAATGCTCTTCAAATTCGACGAGCTAGACTTTTCTATGCTCGAGTTAGCTCCCACACAAGATCAGTCTAATTTATAAAGGCTCGTACCATTGTAAACGTAAGGAGGTAGTTGGAATGGAACTTGGAAAGCACCAAATCAAGAAGGTCCGATCAATTAGACAACCATTAAAAAAAGCAGAATCAACCGCCACTCCTATATTTAATCCCACCCTCTTGTTTCGCCTCCAAATACAAAACTATCGACGTCCGAATCCAACTCATGTTTTTGCAGGAAGGCTTCAATGGAGTCCCACCCATCTTTCGTATGATTTCTCTTTTGCTACTCTCTCCTAATCAAACTCTTACCCGTACTAATTGTTGTCTCCGCGTTTTGCAGGAACTGGAATCCCGCGGGTCGAGGAGAATGCGCCGCCGTCCGCTGCATAGCGCCGGAGTTTCCTTTCTGGCCATCGCTAGCGTTGCCTGCGCAAAAGCCAACACTCTTGATCTGAATCAATGGCCGACGCTTTTATTAGCTATGAGGTTCGTTAAAAGGGCGGCGAAGATGATGGCTCCTTTGCTCTCTTTCATCCAATCCCTTTGTTTCCCGCTACTCTCTTTCGTTGATGATTATATCCTCGCCGGCGAGCTCGTTTCAGAGAAGCTTTTCCCGACCTCCGCCCACGTTTTCAACAAGATCGACCAACTCCTCCAGTTCGCAGATACTCTGCCTGTCAAACTGGACGACGCTATTACCAGACTCCCGATCGTGATTCACGAAGTGCCCTCCTTAGATTGGGCTTTGGGTCACGTGATATCTTTCTTGAACTTTATTTTGCTGCATTTGCGGGGACGGAGACAAGAAAGAACGGCGGAGAAGGAGATCATGGTTGATTCGAGTTGCAGCGAGGACCGTCCTGCGGTCACCCAGTTTCAGAACGGCGAAAACTTTGGTCCGGCTACCCAAACACACGAGAAAGAATCTGAGGGCGTGAAAGAGGAAGCCATGGATGATATCACAAAAGAAGTTTCAGAAAAAGGAACGGAGAAGGACGTTGAGAATGAAGAAGAAGTAATTGCAGGGGTGGAGATGAACACGATCAAACGCAGAGAAGAAGAAGAAGAGGAGCAAGGAGAGAGAAAGGAGGCGAGCGAAAATGGAAGTAAAGAGGAAAGCAGGGTAGATGAGGATCAAATACTCGAATTATTCGAGTCAGGGTGGCTCATGAAACAAGCACGAAAATGAAAGTGAAGCTGAAGGCAGCCATGTGCAGCTGCACAAGCAGCTTGGTTTTGTAGATTATCAAGTCCTGATAAGGAACTTTGTGTATAACCATTATCGACTCAATTGCTTTTAATCATATTCTTCATTTTTATTAATCTATTTGCCCTGCAATAAGTCCTCAACTCCGGCAATCTGCAAAGATGGAACCTTTTTTTAGTGGTCTGCGTGTTTAAGCCTTCCAACCTCCAAAACAGAGCTTCAGTTTCTCCCCGCTTTTTCAACTTATTTCGGCAAATTTTGGAGCTCCAATGCTTCGCAATCAGGCTTAGCCCGGCCATCGGCAGCCGAGCAAGATAATAGATTTAGACCCTTCTTTCAATTCCCAAATGAATTGCTGTTGCACATATTCCTCCTCAAACGACAACCATAAGTCCATAAACTACAGGGGCCTGTACAACCCTTGTTCCCTTAGGAAACAGGAAATGATAAAAACAAAAACAAGAAGCTCGACAAAATTTACACGGTGACCAACAGCCTCACCACCGGTTAACTGAATGGCTTTTACTCTTCCACA
This sequence comes from Begonia fuchsioides, assembly GCA_003255005.1. Lineage (NCBI taxonomy): Eukaryota > Viridiplantae > Streptophyta > Magnoliopsida > Cucurbitales > Begoniaceae > Begonia > Begonia fuchsioides. The sequence goes on from QAOC01003880.1 coordinate 421,527, forward strand.
AATAGCTCAAAGCCTTCCCCATTCTTCTTCTCGACGTCGATTTGCAGAGCGGCATTGTTTGCGGCGGAGAAATGAAATTCTCACCTCTCTCGCCCCATTCCACGTGCTGTTTCTCTCGCTGCCTTTGCTCCCGGAACAACATCAAAAGTTTTTGTGCCTTCTCCCTCCCTCTGGCCCTCCCGTTGACAGACATCGACACCAATCCCGGAATCACCCCTTCTTGCAGGACCATTTCGCTGCATCTTTCATCCCCATCACACAAGATCAAGAGACACGCGACAGACTGCTCCTGCTCTGCACCTTCACCACTGTCCACAGTTCTTGCCAATGCACTAATCAGGCCTGAGGCAGATCTCACTTCGTCTTTTCCAGTTTCCGTTAACGCCAAATGTATCAAGACTGCTATGGCCTTCTCGGTCCATCCATGATCACCGGGGTCAGCAAGTAGGGATTGAAGGCCAGTTATCACTCTGGCAGAAAGGAGGTTAGAGATGTTGGAGGGCAGTGTCGAAAGATTGTAAAGAGCGTGTAGGGCATCGAGCTTGCAGAGGGGTTTGGCATTAGTATGAAGAATTCGACACAAGAACGGAACAGCACAGCTTTGACCAATGATAGGCTTGGCGTCTGCGAGGCAAGAAAGATTTAGATAGAGGGCCGTTGCATACTCGTGGGAATCGGAGTTCAAGATCATTTGCTCTAACAGTGTAATAATCCCAGCTTTCAACATTAATTCCTTGTTTCTGAAAGGAAAATCAACACAAATCTTAGACAAGCTACTACATCCAAATATGCTTTATCCCGCCCAGAGTATAGTTCAAATAAAAATACCTGGAATTGTTGACAGCAAGGTTAAAGAGTGCCATGGCTCCACTTTCTTGAGCTTCTGAGTTCCCTTCTTTAACAGCTAATTGAAGAAACTTAACAAGTGTTTGAACAAACCCTTTAGATCCCCTAACCATTCTGGCCTCCTCATCGTCCTTCAGCAAGACCCTTATCTGCTCAACCACCTTACACTTTTTCTGTAAGTCTTCTCCTTCATTCAAAACCGTCAGGAAAAACTCGAATTGATCAAATATATTCAATCCCGACTCTTCCTTGGCTTCCGATGAAGGATCTAAAGAGATTCCTCCAGTCTCGGCAATGATACAACTCTCCTCTAATGGAACAACCTTGACTCCCTTCAGTTTGCAAGAGCCAAGGCTGTCCATAGATCTTGAACTAACAAACTCACATTCAGATAATTCAGGCCTGCAATGGTTAATATCCAGACTCTCTGGTGGAGCATCAGGAAGGGGAACTCCATTTTGCTCGCTCCAACTAGCAATGAGGCTCCTAACACAGTAATTTGGGGTCAGAGAAAGATGAGAGAGCTTCTGTTGAGTCTTTGGGCAGGAGCTATGGCCATCATTAAACCATTTCTCGATACAACTCCTTTCATACGTTTGACCAGAAGCTATGATCACAGGATCATACATGAGGAGCAATGATATTGGACACCTTAGTTCTTCAGGTGGAATGGTTATCTGCCCTGATTTCTTATTTCCTGGCTTGAAATTGATCGAACTATGCTTCATTAGTTGGCTTTCAAAGGTTTGATTAGAACTAAGTTCCTCAGGTGAACATGGCGTAGAGCGTGGAGAGTCATTTTCGTCGGAAAACTCATTTCGAAAAAGTTTTGAGTATTTCCTCATGAGATGCAAAAGGTAAGCCACAATAGATTCTTTCCGCTTGTCTTCTTCTGTGCGAGCTTTTTCGACGAGTTTTTTTAAGGCTCTTCTCTCTGTAAGTGCTGTTCTAGAAGATATTATTCCAAGTCTCGATGCAGCTAGATGAAAAGATTCAAGCTCATTATTGTCAACGGAGTCGCTAAATTTTCGCTCTTGTTGAAGTAGAATTATCAAATCATTTCCGACTTGCTTCTCCAATGGATCAAGTGAAAACTCAATACCCTCAAGTTCACAAATTATCTCTTGTATCTGGAGTGGAAGAGACAAAGAAAGAGTAAGTTAACATCAAATAAAACCTCAAGACATGATCCCTGAATCTTATTCGGATAGAAAATGTTGCAAGATGAAGAATTACAACCAACCTCTAAGCCAACCGATTGGGGAACAATATCTTCGACCCGTTTGAGACTGTCTGTGAGACAAAATCTTGCTTTCTCAAATTTCGACAGGACAGAGTCTCCGGTTATAGCCTGGTAGATTAAAACAATCTTCAACATAAGAAAAGACAGAACAACAGAAGAGCAACTCACATGATATAGGAGTGACCAGCAGAAGCAGGATTACATATAAATACATATATATATGTATATCTATATATATATATGTGTATGTGTGTGTGAATGATAGCATTGTGATTGTGCGGGAAAAGGGACCAATATACCAAGTAGAGTTTGCTACATTCTGAGCAGTGTTGAAGAATACTTTTTGTCTTCTCCATTGCCACATGCAATGAGCATAATGCTTGAATGGCTGACATACATCTCGGCTTTGATGCTTCTAGTGACGGGAAAATAGAAAATACTTTGCAATACATGGCAGACAGTATCTTGCACATCTGCCCGTGCAGCTGCAACAGGGAAAACACACAACAAACGTGTTTTAAAAGATCAAATTCACGAATGAAGATGGAAACTGATGGTTCTTTAATTTAGCAAAAGTTTAAGCATTTATGGAACTTCAATTTCCTCATTCTCCATGAAAGAAAACAAATGAATGATTCCTTTCAGAAGCAGCTGAAATGGATTCCTTTCTGAAGGCAGAGCAAAAATAGTATTTCTTGATGTAAATGTCTCATAGCTTCTTTGCTAGTAAGCTAACAAAGAAAACATGTATTTTAAATTAACACTACAGCCAAAACAAATCCATTAGTACCTTGGCATCGCTCACTGCAAACAAATTTTCTTCAACCTCAATGATATCCATAACTGGGCTAGGAGATCGCGTCATCTGCGTTAGAAACAAGAAAAAGAATAAAATACGCATAGGCAGGCAAATGGTGCAATCTTTGTCTATGAAAAATCATAAATCAATGTAACTAAACGTCAATTACAGAACGAAGCACATTTTCCTGTATCAAACACAAAGTGATCGACAAACAACGATGTTAACGTAAGACCAAAAGACGTATATGGCATATCAAAGTGCTGAGAAAGAAGCTAGAAAGCGAGCATATTTCCAGAAAAAAGAGTGGCCCAGATTCAAGAACAATCTGTTAACGGAATAGTGATTAAAAAGACAACTGATCGAAGATCTGACGCAGGGAGAAAAGATGAGTGCTAGGAGAAATTAGCATTGGAACCAAGGGAGGCAAAGGAAAAAGAAAACAACGGAGTGGGTCGGAAGAAAGAACCAAGGAAATGGGCATAACCCGGAAGAAGAAGTCATAAATTGTAAAAAAAAAAAAGATAACAGATGGAGAGGAGCACAACAGGAGGAAGTCGAGAAAACGTACCAGAAAAATGAAGAAGAGAGCAGCTTCGTAAAATGGAAATGGGAACTTCGTGGAAGCGAGGAAGGATGGCCAGAAGATACAGCGGCGATGAAAACAGAACGAGAGCCACCGTGAAGGAGATACCAGACTAGAGAGGGAAGAAGAAACCAGAAACCAAAAATGGAGATTTTACGGGCAATTTCTCGTGTTAGGATGAAAATAAGTTACACCCATTTTAGAAAAATTTTAATTAGAGACAGGAGCAGTCGGAAGTGCCGTCTTTTTCTCCCGGTTCACCGGCCGACAGTTGCCGACCAGGTCCGTTGTCGGTTAGCGGAGAGAAGAGGATATTGATGTGGATCTGAATGTCTCCTGGGAATAGTAGGGAGGGTAGACATCCGAATTAAATGGGCTTAAGCCACGTGGAGATGCTGATTGAAAATTGATTAATTTAGTAAGCATGATTGGGCTAATCCCCAACATTTGCTAGAGCGATCAATCATCAATGTACTGACTAGTAAGGATAATAATAGACAAATTAATTAAATAATATTAACTTAAGTAACATCCAACATAATGATTTCCTGCACCCAAGGGTCCGAATGGTTGGAATAAGTACGTGCAATTTCTGTGACCTTTGACATTTCTCCTTAGGTGGATGGCTAGTCAACCGCGTACAATCACCACCTGTTTGTATTTTTTTCTTGGGCTTTTTCAGGCTTTTAATATGCTTTCTCAACTAATATGATTAAGAGTAAAAATAAAACAAACTCAAATTTTGAGTAAATATGCTAATTTGGACATGAGTTTTTCAAAATTAAATTTGGGCTACTCAGATTTCTCATACAGATGATATCTGACACTTCATCGAACGCATCTTGCATCCGAACTACCAAATTATTTTTTGAGATTTTTATTAGAATGACTTAAGATTTTTACTACACATTTATGATAATAAAATATACTAATAATTCACAAAATTTTAAATTTTTTTGGATTAACTATAATTTTTTAATACATAAAATTTTTTGTTAAAATTACATACGTCAATAAAAATTCTTGAAACTTTTATCACATATTTAAATCACTGTAATCAAATACTCTACAAAATTTCGTGAATTTTCAACAACTGTGCGATTTACAATAATTTTTTTAATACATAAACAAACGAATTCAGTTAAAATTACGTACGTCAATAAAAATTCTTTGTCAAACATTTACTGCACTGTAATACAATACCCACAAAGTTTTGTAAATTTTCAATAATTTTGCCGAGTATTTTTTTATAATATTGTAAATGTGTGATAAAAGTTTTAAGAATTTATATTAACACGTATAATTTTAACTGAACATTTCTTTCAAATTTTTTGACTCCTCGATTGCACACACGACAAACCCAAAATCATTTGTCAAGAATTGGAGGAATTTGAATTTTTATAATAGTGTTATTTATTTGAATTGATTCGTCACCGTTTGCACAAGAGTAGCGTAGCTAGATACATCTTTCAACTCCGGCTTCATGGCTCCAACTCATCTCTTAGAGTTTGAAGACACACTTGTTGAACTTAGTTAACATCTTTGAATACCTTTTGCTAAGTGTTTCATGTTTTCTTTGAAGTTTATGTACTAAGCAATCTTATCAAAATCCGACTTATCTACTATTTGGAATAAGAGAAATAGATCAATTTTATCTTTTATTCATATTTTTGTTCATGCTTTTAATTGGGTCGTTGTAGAGAAACCAACAAATTCTTGCTCATCGTTGTCATTTTCAACTACTTTCTAAGTATCTTTTGTACCGATTAAAACACACATTTGAATACTCTAAGTATCATAGTTTGTCTTGGTGAGTCATTGTACCGTAATTTACATCAATGTTAAACTCTGGTAGTTCGATGTAAATCTAATTCAATTTGAAAAAAAAAATCAGAATTTAAAAAATTATGAAACATCACAAGTATAATGAAAAAATACTTCTAGTTTTAATGGTATCTATGACTATCTGGAGCGTCTTTATTTTGATGCCTCAATTGGCCATGGATACATTAGATTCCACGAAGCTCTAACATTTGAAGAGATTAGAGCCTGCAAAGAGAATGACCCTATCATCTCTTATTTTCAAGTAAGGAGACATTGCTCCTGACTTGCTGCCGATTTTAGAGCTAGCATGGGCCATGCGGGATGAATATGCACGTCGTCCATTTAGGTGTAAGTGATCGTACATCTGATTTCTATCCTGAATTGTGATCCATCCGACCCCAACCAGGTTTACAAATGCAACGCGATCCATATGATATCTCAGAGAAAGAAGCTGCAGAAAAGATACGGTGGAACGGGACAAGTGTTGACCGACCGAAGGGCGAGGCTGGTTTTCCTTTTAGTTGCAGTTGGGCTCATTTAGTGCAGCCAATTGGGAGCGGTTGGGCGAAAGGGATGGCTCATTGATACACAGCTTGTTGCCCTCTCCCCACGTTGGTCCCAGGAGCAGATATACGAGAGAGAGAGGCTCAAACATGAAGCTACGGATGGTTTATCCTTATGCATTGCTTTTCTTCTACTTCCCCTCGTACCCATGATGGCTAGCAGCACGAGGACCCACCCCACCTTCTCTTCCTCCGTCCAAAGCCAGATCCATTAATGCCTCTCTCGCCCCCGCCCTCCGTTCCACTGCTCTTCCCCTGCATCTCCCATCTCTGCTACCAATGAATCTCTTTTTGCCTTCTCAATTTCTCATCTTCACCCTCCATTTTCTCCCCCCGGCTTCCGCTCTTGTCCCCGATGGCCTCTCTCTCCTCTCCCTCAAGGCCGCCGTGGACACGCCCTCTGTTTTCTCCGATTGGAACGAGGACGACGCCACTCCCTGTCGCTGGTCCGGCATTTCCTGACTCAAATGTCTCCGGTTTTCCGTACCCTCGCGTTGTTGGCATTGCTCTGTCCGGCAGGAATCTCCGGGGGTATATTCCGTCTGAGCTCGGATCCTTGCTCTATCTACGCCGCCTAAACCTGCACAACAACTACTTCTACGGCTCCATACCTGTCCAGCTTTTCAATGCTACCTCACTGCACAGCATCTTTCTCTACGCCAACAATCTCTCTGGCGCTCTACCTGCCACATTGTGTAGCCTTCCCAAGCTCCAGAACCTTGACCTTTCCAATAATTTTTTCTTTGGATCGTTGTCTGTGGACTTCCGCAAGTGTAAGAAGTTGCGACGACTAGTACTGGCCCGAAACCAGTTCACCGGAGCAATCCCAAATGGCATTTTCTCCCAAATGGACAACCTGGTTCAGCTCGATCTCTCCGCTAATAAGTTCAATGGATCCATTCCTCAAGATATCGGCACACTTAAGTCACTGTCCTGGACGCTTAACCTGTCTCACAACTTTTTGTCGGGTGAAATTCCAAGCTCCCTGGGAGATTTAGCAGTGAGCGTCAGTTTTGATCTCCGAAACAACAATTTGAGCGGCCAAATACCTAAAACTGGGTCCTTCGCTAACCAGGGGCCAACCGCTTTTCTTAACAATCCTTTGCTGTGCGGATTTCCTCTCCAGAAAACTTGTCTGAACCTTGATCGAAGTTCTTCTGAAAATCTGATTTCGGCGGTGGCCTTTGATGTTGGATCCAAGCAAGGTTTGATTCCTGGGTTGATCACTCTGATTTCTGTAGCTGATGCAGCTGGAGTGACATTGATTGGGTTAGTCATCGTGCACATATACTGGATAAAGAAAGATAACTCAAATAGGTGTAGCTGTAGAGTGAAGACTAAATCAGGGGGAGCTGCAAAACACGTCCATGTCTGTTTCCTTGCGCGAACGAGCTGACAAACGATGATTCAGAAATGAGGACGCAAAAAGATCAGACGAACCCGAGAAAGGAGAGCGCGAACTGGTGCCAATCGACAAAGGATTTACTTTCGAACTGGACAAGCTTCTCCGGGCTTCGGCGTACGTGTTGGGGAAGAGTGGGTCGGGGATTGTGTACAAGTTGGTGCTCGGAAACAGAGTGGCGGTGGCGGTGAGGAGGCTGGGAGAGGCCGGCGAGGGGAGGTACAAGGAGTTTGCGGCCGAGGCCACGGCCATCGGAAAGGTGAAGCACCCAAACATAGTGAGATTAAAGGCTTTCTAATGGGCTCCCGATGAGAAGTGTCATGCGGAGGAGGGTCCGACAGAAACGTCAGTCAGGTCAGATAACTAAATCTACCTTGATAGACTCAAAAATCCGATCCAAAAACTATTAAAATTTGCAGAAATTTCTCGTACCAAAATACCTCGGGTCTATCCATTCAAAGTGTTCTAAGTTATACGCATAAATAAATCATTATATAATCAAATCGAAAGAAATATTATTCAAGTATGTTCACTTACAATCCTTACCAATTTCAACCAAAGAGAAATTAAAGAGATTCTTCCAAGAAATCTCTACATGTTCCAAAATCGATTGCTAGCTTGATATAAAAAAATATTGTCGATTTTGTGAGTGACAAACTCGTAAGTTACCTATATTTAATGCATTCTGGTTAAAACTTAGATTTTTATCTTTTTTCCCAAAAATTGCGATCTATTCTATATGATGCATGCATTTTGAAACTCAATCAAAATCATGCATAATTCACCATTAAAATCCCGGCTCCACGAGCCCAATAAAAACAAATTCATTCCCCTCGGGAAAAATCCGGACATCAGACCCCTGTGAGGTATTTAGAAAACCCGTCACCTACGTAAGTGACTATACTACAAAATACCCTCACAGTCATATAAAACATCAAGTACCAGTGAAAAATGAGTGTCACACAAGGACCACCCCGAGACACCATAGAAAGATGGGCAAACGACTCACCATGAGTCGGAAAGAAACCCAGTGTTGGTCCTCTCTGGGTACCAACCTTAACTACCCCGGATCAAACCACAGTGGCCTTAGCCGATTGTCATCCAAAGGCTTCTCGTTAAGGTGTCTCGGACCCAAGCTACCGTAACCCGATGCCGATCAGGAACTCAACCGTTAGCTACCCGGGTCGATCACAATGGCACACAACCAGCTGAGAATCAAGGGCAATCCGCTAAGATGGTTCTGATCCCGGTCATTGTACCCTGCACACATGTAGTAAACCTGACAAGGTTTAGGGGTATCAGGGCACCCCAAGGAACGTATCATCACTGCCTCATCACTCATCCATATCACATCATGTGATATGACACAGGTCGACTACACCAACTCCGAACGGAAGGGGTCACGTCTAACCTTGACCAAACGAATGAGGCCGACTGCCCGACCGAGCCACATCAACTCCGAACGGAAGAAGCCACGCCTCACCTTGACCGAACGAATGAGGCCGATCGTATTCAAACAAAATTCAACATTTTATAAAACCAAATCCAGTTTTTAAATAAACATGAAAATCCAAAACAACCCAATTCAACCAGATAGGCAAACAAATGAAATATAAATCATTTAAATCAAGCCAACCAGCAATATAAATCATGCCCTATCTGGATTATAAACATATGCAGTTTAAATCGTTTAAATTAAACTACATATTAATACTTTAAAACCGACGTGCGGGCTACCAGACCCCGTCATTTTGGGTGTCAACCACCAAAATATGGTCATTATCAATTTTGAACCATGCATATTGGTTTAATGCAGAAAATACGAATAACTTACCTTTTCTAACGAATGCTTTCCCATTTTTAATCATTTTCTCTCACTTTGGGCTCGGTTCAATATCATTAATGTAACATCCTTTTTTTTTAATTATTAAAAAAAAATTTCATTGAAAATTATTTTATCAAACTTATACATATATTTGTACATACAAAGCGGAAGCTAATATTTCAAATCATACCTATAAGTAATTAAACATAGGTCACATTCTCAAAATATAAAACTTTACAAACACTACATAGTTGTAATTCAAAATAACTTTTTTACAAGTTCTTTTCAAAACACATGTATTTTAGTGAGCTTACTCCACCGATCAAAATCTCGCTTAACAACGACAAGGCTCCACGGAAGACACTCTCCTCCTCCTTCATATTTAATCCTCAGGTGATATTTCTTCAACATTCAAGTCCTCACCAACATTGCAAAGTCTAACTAATGAGCTTAAAGCTCAGTAAGTAGTGTAAATAAAATATGAATGAAGTAATGAATGATATGATTTAAAAAAATTGCTGATTATTTCATTTTCGTGGTGTGGATCCGCCCTCCATATGACGACCATCCACAAAACGTGATTTTAGGATTTACATAACGTATATCATTAGGAGATATAACAACCTACCACACAACCTCATTGGGCTTACGACAACATCGACCAATAGTCATTGCTGATGGCCTCTTTATTCTCCTGTAATGTAGATGTCTTCATCGAATCAATAGAGATATTGCGGGGATGAATGTAGGCATCAATGACCCCCATGGGCAACCTAACACCCAATCCGCCATCCCCCTACGATTCACTTATTATAATTTGTAGTTTTCATGCATAAAAATTCATTTTCTTTGTCATTCATAGAAAACATGATCATGATGTCCATAACATATCACATACAATCATATCCTTAATGCAAGAAAATCTAAACTAATCCAAACAAAAGTCATATAAACATGTCAATAAAGAAATCTCATGAAAACCTATCAATCAATCAATACAAGGCGCACAAACAATCATCAAATGACTTGAGGTCGGTGTATTGTGCATTACACCCCAACCAGTTTATCATCAATCAAAAATCATAAAAATACATAACCTTTACAATGTAGACCTGTAATAGGCCAAACGCATACAACACATACTAACTTTGATTTTTGATGTCTTTTGTTTCAACTTGGCAATGCACACTAGAAGCTTGAGAACCTATATTGCCGAACTATTCAAATAAGTTTTTATACTATAAGTAACTATTTTCACCATAACTTCCAAAATTCATAACTCAGGTTATACGACTTATTTTTCCTTAATTCTCGTAACCAACTTTCACTTATAGTGTTTATTTCATTCGGTTAGAAGAACACTTATCTATTTGAAAATCTTTAGAACATGCTAAAAGCCTAATACTCGAAACTATCCAAAACTCCGAATTTCCAATTCACTGTTTTTCAATAATTTTATAAAAATTGTAACTTGGTATATACAACTCCAAATCCCTTAATTCAAAATCCATAATTTCTAGTATTAAGTCTACTACAACTCCATGAAAGAACTTGCTATCCTATAAACACATCTAGGGCACGGAATAAATAGAAAACAGAAACTACCCGAATTTCATATTAGAAACTCTGTTATGTTCCAACAGTAAACAAAACAAATCATAACTTAATCTCCAAAACTTCAAATTTGTTGATTCAAAAAAGCTATAGCTTTCATTACATGTCTACTACAAATTCTTAGACGAAAGTTAATCCATTTGTTGATTAAAAACTGATGTTTCAACTCAGTGGAACTCAACATATCTAATGTTAGAAAATGCTAGACAGTATTGGAACATCATTTGTCATTTTATTAGTCAAAAGACACAATGTTTTACTTTGGATATTTGTAGTTATGATATTGTTAATCTATTTCTAGAATTTTTGCAACCATTTTTTGAAGCCACCAAATAATTCTCTGGAATTTATTATCTGACTACGTATTTTGTGCTTTCGTGTTCGTAAGATTGACTTCTACTTTGAAAGATATAAAAAATTGATGCATTTAATGAAATAGTAACTTCAATGGAATTTAAATTTCAGAAATATTGGCTTCAAGTACCTTCTATTTTTTCATTTGCTAGTATTATGCATCCAAAATATAAAATCAATGGCACAAAGTTGATGCTTGATGAAATTTCAGAGAACCTAGGATTCGCCCCCGTATGCAATCCAAACACATTGTGTAGCGACCTTGCTACTTCGTTTGGTACTTACCAAACTAGATTTTTCGGTGCACGAACTCATACTTCGTCTGATGTGGCATTGACGTCGGGTGGTAGTTCTGGTTTCAGAAGACCACTAAATGCTATGAATGCCATTGACGCCCAACTAGAAAGCGATGTGCATTCATATGCTTTCGATAAGAGTGAACTCGACTTGTATTTCGAGTCTCGAGTTCAAATTTCTCAAGACGAGCCATTCCACATATTGGGTTGGTGGAAATCCAACGCAGCTATGTATCCCGTGCTCTTGAACATGACACGGGATTTACTAACACCGCCTATCTCAACTGTAGCTTCGGAGTCGGCTTTTATTGCAAATGGACGTGTGTACGAGGATCGACAGGAAAGTCTGGCATCGGAGCTCGTTGAAGCACTCATTTGCATGAAGGACTGGAGCGACGCAGTCACGAGAGACCAACAACGAGAGGACGCACTTGCAAAGGAGTTCAAGAACTTTGAATTTAAAGACTAACTGCGACGTTGTACATTAGGAGTTCAAGAATTTTTTAATTTTTTGTACTCGTGTATATTTGTGATTTCTTGTAAACATTAACAATTATAATCGTTTGATATTTTGAACATGATTGACACTTAGATGGGTGTCAACCTAGTTGGGATGCATCTAAGGTGTAGTGATGCAAATGTCAACAATGCTAATGTAAGCAACTTTCCATTCTTCTTTCGGTAGGTCATTTTCCTGAAATAAGCGTAAGTGTCGACCACATAGCTACATGGTGTCGACCGGATGAATACAGTGTCAACCGCATATATACTAAGGTGTCAACCGCACCTTCGCCAAAATGTTTGAGGTGTCGACCGCATAACAAGGTGTCGACCGCAGATCAATCCAGAGCATTTTATGGTGTCGACTGCATACTAAGGTGTAGACCGAAGCTCAATCCAAAGCATTTTATGGTGTCGACCGCACACTCAAGTGTCGACTGCAGCTCATTCCAGAACATTTGAAGGTGTCGACCGATTTGAAGGTGTCGACCGTAGCTCGATCCAGAATGTTTTATGGTGCGACTGCATATCAAGGTGTCGACCGCAGATTAATCCAGAGCGTTTTATGGTGTCGACCACTTTGAAGGTGTCGCCCGCAGCTCATTCCAGAGCATTTTATGGTGTCGACCGCTTTGAAGGTAGCTCATTCCAAAGCATTTTATGGCATCGACCGCAGATTAATACAAAGTGTTTTATCGTGTCGACCGCATATGAAAGTGTCGACGGCAGATTAATCCAGAGTGTTTCATGATGTCGACCGATCTGGACCGCCAGTTCAAGGTGTCGACCGAATTGGCACTACGTGTCGACCGCGGGCCCCATTAAATCCCAAATCGGTGCCCTAAATCACATTTTTCCGATGGTTTTCGACGACTTCCGATGCCCCACTCTATTTTTTTTGTGTTTTCGCCCTCGTTTGTGCCTAATTGTCAAGTTTAGAGGTAACTGTCACTTCTCCTCCTCCATTTTACGCATTCGACCTGTTTGAAATGGCATCGACCTCGCGTACAAAAAAGTGCAAATTGTCCAAAAAATCCAAGGTTACCTCTGTTTCGATTCCGGAGCAACCTATTGTAGGGCCCTTGTTCGATTCTAATTTGTACCTTGATTTAGGATGTCAACAAAAAATTTTATCTGATTTCTAATGTAAGTCCATTATTGCAAGCCGTGTTTTCCAACCGAATTCCATCTGTAACCTACCGATTCACAGTTATTCAATCATATTGGTTTGTCTGAGCTGTTTCAATTCCGGGGACCGTATTACGAAACCACAATTCGCATGTTTTATGCTAATTTTTCGTTTTCACCAAACCCTTTACAAGTGTCTAGTTATGTGTACGGAGAACGCATAACTATCATGTCTTGTAAGTTCAACGAGATGTTGAACTACATAAGCAACGAGAGAGCCTCTCGCTACTACGAGCCTTTCACCGAGCGTCTTTGTGTCGAAATGAGTGAGTACACTCATTTTCTCCGCTCCGTTGTGAAAAATCCCGACACTCACCTTCCCCCTAAACCAAAAGCCAATGACTTGAACGTCACGGCTCGTCTTGTCCACCACATGATCGCCTACAACCTCCTACCTAGGGATGGTCATAGGGATCACGTGAGTAGTATGGATTTGCACGTTCTTTACAACATTTTCACTGGACCCAACTTTAACGTTGGTTATGTAATTTTAAAAAGGATGATTGATCTTTTTGAAAACTCGTCCAAGTCAATGTCGTTCAACCTTTTGTTGACGGAAATTTTCCACCAACACGGTGTCAACTTTCCTTCCTCCGAGAAACCTCTCCCGGTTAGGAGAGTCGACACCTATACCAAATCTACCCTTGCGAGGATGAGTATTATGGAAAACACCAACGGCGAGTGGATCTTCAAAGCCGATCATCCGAGTTCGACATCACAGGCACTCCAGCACGAGGGCGCTAGCAAGACCAAGAACAACAAGCTGAAGCAGCTAGTCGTCCTCGTCCATCAACAACCCGCCAGATCGAGGCATTTTTGCACGAGCACCGAGAATTCGTGGAGAGTTCATTTGAGAGAGTCCACTGACGGCTTGACACGATGGATGTCCGCATCTCAACATTGGATCGGCGGTTCGAAGATGCACAAAACCGACACTGGACTGAAATTTTTACCAACTCGCCGGAGGCCACACCCACTGCTGCTGGCTCTATCGGACGATCCTCCTGTGGAGTAGGTTCGTTCTTCTGTAATCTTTTCAAACAATTAGAAGATTTTTTTGTAACTTATTTTACTTTTTATTTGACATAATGAATGGTTTCAGTGTTTATATTTCGATTCGTACAATGCATGATTATTAATTGTTAACTCTTTTACGAATTGATTTCAAATTGGATGATATATATGTTGAATGCTATTGATTCAATGTTTCGATGTTATTGTTTTCGATGCTATTGTTTTCGAGTTTCTTTCAAATATTGATTCGATGCTATTGTTTTTGTGTTTCTTTGGCATAATAGAGGCGATGCATACAAACGTTAATATGCAAAAAAAAATTTTGGATTGAAGAAAACAATATGCATAAATTGTTCATCAAAATTTAGAATTACATAATATGAAAAAAGTTATAAAACTTCAATATACGAAAATAAAATTTCTATGTTGGGCTCGTTTAGGCTCGACTGGCTCGACTGGCTCAGATCGGCTTGCTCGTTTAGGCTTGAGGCTCGCGAGCCAGCTCGAGCCAAATTTGTTTGAAAAAAGCTCGACAGAGCCGGCTCGAATAAGCTCGACAAGCTTGGCTCGTTTGGCTCGGCAGGCTCGACGAGCCGGCCATCTCGGGCTTGAACTGGCTCGAGCCGGCTCGATTGCCACCACTAGGTGAGGCAAAAAAACATTTAAGGGTTAGTTCACTTTTCCAGTTACGAGCACTAGAAGTGTGAATCATGTGTCTAGAAGTTTAAACCAGGGCCCAAACTGTAGCAAGGTGTCAACCTCAAAAGAAGAATGGCGACCAAAATTTCAAACGCTAGTTAATTCTGTCTCACAACGATAATAAGATTTCGGCCGGCCTCAACGAAGGGTCGATAGATAAAGGATAGTCTTACCAAAAGTATAAATAGAAGGGAGGGAGCTCATTTGAAGCAAGGAATTTTGAGAATAAAATCCTTTGAAACGTTTTTGAAATTTTGACTCACACACGTCGTTTTTCAGTTGAGATTTCTACTGAATGCTTGAGAGAGTACTTATTGTAAAATCGTATCTCAATTAGTCCTGTAGTGTTTACCATTTTTTTTCTAAAATTGAGAGCAAGTGTAATGCTTTCCGAAAAGAAGTTAACTGCAATGGTTTGTTTCCAGTGACGAGTGAATACTCATTTTGAAGAGAAAGAAATAATCTTTAAGGCGAGGTCTTTGATCGAGGACTTAGGCGAGGTTGATCGAATCTTGTTTACAAGTGCTTCTCTCTCCCTTGGTCATTACTTTTATCGCAATAGTCTCTTCGGAATTAAATTTTATGAATAAGAAAATACATAGCTAACCTAAATAATTAAAGACTAGACACTAGTGGAGGAATAATCTGAAATAATTAAAGACTCCTCTTGGTGCATTTTTTAAGCTAAGTTTGAAACAATGCCCGGAAAATGAAGAAGAATCTAAATGGATGGAAAGAATATCATCTTCAAATATTGTAGGGAGTATTATGTATGTAATGATCTGTACTGGCTAGACCTTGCATACTCAGTGAGCATGATAAGTCGATATATGGCTAATCCACGCAAGGAGCACTAATTTAGACTAAAGTTGATCAAGAGATACATATCATCTACACTCAACATGAATTAGTTCTGGGATAGAATAAATAGTAAATCAAACCTTTGATGCTTATTTTGGAGGGATTTAAAGAAGTTATTTGGCTAAAAAGATTAGCATTAGACTTCGAAATTGAGTGGTTTAATCTGGTTTTTCATTGTGACAACCAGAGTGCTCGACATCACGTGAAGAATCCATTATTTCATGAGAGGACAAAGAGCATCAAGAAGTAACATGACATTAGAGATATACTAACCGAAGGTTCAATCACAGTAGTAAAAATTCACATGACAACCCAGCCGACATGTGAACCAAAGTGTTGAATGTTACCAAGTTTAATTACTATCTAAACTTGGTGAACATTCTACAGTGCTAGATCTGAAATAAAAGAAGCTTGTTCCAGGTGGAGTTTGTAACTGGGTGATCCAACTCAGTCATCGATTCCAGCAACGAGTGAAGGGTCTGTCAGCTAGCAGCAGTTATCGGCAATTATATTGTCCATAAAAAAACTAGAGAGAGAGATCTAAGGAGTGAGTGAGAAGGAACTTATCTAGCTCTGGAGAAGACGATTCTGGTCTCTAGGGTTTTGTCGCCTGAGAGAGACAGCGAGTTTGTTTCGTTTTTCTCTATAAATCTGCTCTGGTAATTTATAAATACAACAGCTGATTTAAGTAGTTAAAACTCGTCAATTTTTTATGGTAGATTTTAACTGATTTTTAGAAGAGTAAACAACCACTAAATTTAGTGTGACTTATGAATTTCTATGTGTTAGATGTATAATTTTTATTGATTCAAGTTTCCGGTGATTATAAATATTGTAGAAGAAGTTATGGTTGTTTTAGTAACGAAAGATAAAAAATATTATTATACGAGTTTTTAAAAATAAATAATAAAAAGTTACTATTTGATTTAATTTCATTATTAATGTTATTTATGGTATTTTGTATTATAAGTAACAGTTGAAAAAAATAAAAAAAGATAAGAGTTCACGAATTATTCACTCTTTCGTATTTTATTTTATTTTTATTTAAAAAAAATTGTTTTTCCAAATTTTGATTTATTTTATGTTAGAACGACGTAGAGATACGGTAGATTTGTTTAATTTTTGTGATATTTCGCTGCATTTTCACTGAGTCAGTCGTCAATGTTCACACTACTGACGAACTCAGAATTGAACGCTTGTTGTAACATTGCTGTTGCTGAGTAGATAAATTCTTTTCTTAACATCATCCTCCACAGTTGAATGAGATGCTTCATCTGAATGATACACAAAGAAGAAGAGTTTTCAATATCAAACGGAACCAGAGGGAACGGCATGGGATGTATCCTTCAACTCCAAGCATTACCCACTTTCCCTGCGCTTCTCTTTCAAGCAAATACTCACCTAAACTCCCCCTCTCTCTTTCCTTGGTTCTTTATCAAGGAACACTCGAAGCTCCACTAGCTTTACTCAACGACAATGTCTTCCGTGCGGCAATCTTCATGCGGATATCTGCTGCAGGAATTGCAGGCAAGTTCTTTTCTTTGTTTTTTGTTTAGTTCTATCAGAAAGCTTGAGAAACTTATTATCATTCGGAACAGATGATATGGGATGAAGTCGGAGAGGATGAGTTGGAAAGAGAGAAGGTCCTTCTGGATTTAGAACGCGAATGTTTGGATGTTTACCGGAGAAAAGTGGACGTCGCCAATGTTTCGAGATCTCGCCTGCATCAGCACCTGGCAGAAGACGAGGCTGAATTTACCCATCTTCTCTTGTCCCTCGGCGAGCCATCTCTTCCCCGGAGGGTACGTGCAATTCTATTTTGAGTTTCTGGCGATGTTGAGGCAAAGCATTTGATCCAAACAATTTGGTGAGCAGCCAGGTAAAATGGTGGGAAGCTTAAGAGAGCAGCTAGACTCCATAACTCCGGCGCTGAGGGAAATGCGGCTAAGGAAAGAAGAGAGGTCGAACCAGTTCCGAGCAGTGCAAGGCCGTATTCACAAAATATCATCTGAGATTGCCGGTGACTTGCAGTTCGATGACTCTTCATCCAGCGTTGTTGTATTGAACGAGAGTGATCTTTCTCTGAAGAAACTGGAGGAGTACAAGGTTGAGTTACAGAGACTCCATGACGAAAAGGTAACAAAGAAGAAATTTTGTTTCTTGCTAGGCTTCTGGGAAGTAAGAGATCTTGTCTTTCCCTGCAACGTTTCAGATCGATCGGATTAAGAAAGTCGAAAACTACACAGGCACGGTCCGAAGACTCTCCGCGACGCTGGGAATGGACTCTTCCTTCATTATAAAAAATGTTCATCCCAGTTTGAACGATGGAACATCGACGAATATCAGCAATTCTATATTAACCAAACTTAACAGCACTGTGGAGTTTCTCGAGGAAGAAAAGGAAAAACGCCTTGAAAAGGCGACTTAATCACCCCTACTTTTTGCTAAATTTCCTCATGTCTGAATCTCATCTTTAGAAAATCAATTAAATGCACTATCTTCTCATATTTGGCAGATTCATCAGCTTGGTAGAGCACTTGTCAACTTGTGGGATCTTATGGACGCATCGGACGAAGATCGTCGGTCATTTTCGCATGTCATTTGTTTGGTACCTCTCTCCTCGTCACAAGTTTTAGACCCGGGATTACTTGCGGCAGATATAATCCAGCAGGTTAGTACGAAGATGATTCAGAAGACCTCAAATGTTGGCTAATACCATGTTTGAAAATGCTTCAAGGCCGAGGCTGAAGTCCGGAGACTGGATCAGCTGAAGGCAAGCAGAATGAAAGAGTTATTCGTCAAGAAACAAAATGAACTAGAGCAAATCTGTAACAAATCACACATAGAGATTCCTTCCCAAACGGAGATTCAAAGCATCATTCACCTCATAAACTCTGGTACGGCTGAATTATCCGCATGTTTACTTTATCAACTAGATATGAAGCCATGGATGGACTTGGATGTTTTTTGACAGGCGAGATTGATCACGCCAGTCTTCTTTTGAGCATGGATGAACATATATCGAGAGCAACCGAAGAAGCGTGTAGTAGGAAGTCAATAATGGAAAAGGTGGAGAAGTGGATGCTAGCCCGAGACGAGGAACGATGGTTGGAAGAATACAACATGGTTAAGTTCCCTTATATGTAAGTAAATTCTATTATCTTCACTCTTAATCATTCCCTAGCTTTAATGATTTCAGGACCAAAATCGATATTCGGTCAGCAGAGGCGCTCATAAGAATCTAAGACGCGCCGAACGAGCTCGAGTAACCGTCAACAAAATACCAGGTCACCGAAGAGTCATATCAACTCGGGAGTTGATTTTTGAATGATATTTGGATACTAACACGGCCAAACTACTGACTTTTTGCTGCAGCCTTGGTCGATTTACTCGTGGTAAAAACCAAGAGTTGGGAGAAAGAAAGAACTAAAGTGTTCTTATACGATGGGGTGGGCTAATTTATCGCCATTATATCTTGATACGCTTGCTAGAAAAACAAAACTAACTCTAAAGTCTATTCTAGGTTCCGTTGTTGAGAATGTTGGCAGAGTATAATGCAGTGAGACAAGAAAAGGATGAGGAGAAGAGAAGACTAAGGGTTAGTGTGATAAGTTATAACATGCTTGCATGGGGCTAGAGTCCAATGTTTGTAATTTATTGCAGGACAAGAAGAAGGTGCAAGGGCAAGTGGTCATGGAGACAGAAAACTACTCGGGCTCAGGGGCATGCGCCAGTAACCGACGGCTACCAAATGTGATAGCCGATGGAATTTTAAGACTGCCGTTTGCCGTGAAGTTTCCGGCTCAGGCAGGCACGTCCTTTGGCAAGGATGGAAGGGTGAATCGCAAGTTTGGTTCCCGTCTAAGAGATGAAACGGCATCGGTGGTGTCGTCATTTTCGGGTCCTCTGTCTCCTTGAACATGCATACGAATGACTCAAGAACACACTCATGTATTTATTAATCTTAATGTTTATTGTAATAAATGGGTTTTTACTAGGCAAGCCAAGAACTAAACCATACTAATGCTTTCTACTCCTGCAATATAAGTATTTTTTGCAACAAAAAATAGCTGTTTCATCCTAAAAATGATGATCTTCTTTGTTCCACGTGCTTGTAGGCGAAGCATCGAGTTGTAGATCAAATGCTCGATAATCGAGGAAAAACAGATAAATACTCAATGTAGAATGAATTTTACGACTCAGGTACTAATATATAGACAAAACTTAAAAAAACCTTAATATTGATTAAATTAGCCCGACATGACCCATCAGAATGTTGGATCATCAAATTGTAACAATCTTCACTTTGACATGATTTCCCATGATAGATTTAACGGCCTACTCAGTTCCACTCAAATCGAATCAAGAACACCAGACTCGGATAATCTTGAGCTTTAAAGAAATTACCGCGTAACAAAACAATTTGCGAAACTAAAATTAAATAATGACATCAATATCAGCTCATAATCTGATATGGATGAATTTTAAGCGTTGTTTAACTTGAAAGAAATACTTAAGAAGAAATCATATGTATCTGTCCCATGCATCATCAAAAAATCATTCACGTGTTTAAAACTAAATCTGAATGACACGTTTCATTACATCTCTTTAAGGCTTTAACCTTCTACTTAGTTCTCCTTTTAAAGAAACTAGTCTACTGTAAAGTGGAAGCTGTGATCTTCATAACTTCACGCATATCATTGTCCATGCACCCATTCACTTCTACATTTCTCAACAAGATCATATTCTTTTTCAACACACAATATCTTCAGGACTTTGCAAACATTTGGAGTGTGATTGTATGTTTGTGTAAAATTGTGTAGTCAAAGACTGAGTGCGTAGTTTAAATAATCATGAGATTAAACTTGTCCATAAAGTATATAAAATAACTAGTTTGAAAATAATAAGAAGGGTTGATGGTTTTTCTTTAAATTCACGACACTTAGTTTTGATATGTCCTTGCAAAACAAACAAGATCTGCCACGGTTTCTTGATTTTAGTTTTCTCTTCACAGCATAAACATCACCACTAGCTCTGATGTTCGAATCTCTAGTTCCACGCATGAAATCTGGATCACACAACAATTTCTATTATCTTCTATTGGACACCAAGCATTATAAATCTATTTTAAAAATAGACTTTCTCTACTGCATAGATCGTATTTCGAAAAATACAATATGAAACAAGCAACAAGTCGGTATAATTAATATTACATCGTGCTCATCATACACATTCTGTAATCTCCAAATCTGAAATTAATTACGGAGTCGAGTGTTGGACCCCACTGAACTTTCTGAGACAAATTTTCTTTGTTTTCTTCTTTTCTCCGGCATTCTGATAACATTGCAAAGAGCTAACAAAGCTTTATGCCGGAAGAATAACTACGAGAACAATACGGAGTGTAGCCATTACGACAAAATGTTTATAACCAAAAAAAGGAAACTGAGTAAAGCAAATGAATGCATCTCAGAAACCTGCTTCCTCGTCTAATTACGAGCAGTAGTCACTGTTGGATCCTAATCTCCATCCACTCACACCCTTCTAAAGTTCTTTATCGAGAAAGAATCATGCCATTGAGGTTTTACACTAGAAACAGATCAAGGCTATCAAAACTACATTTCAAATACACCCAAAAAATAAAACATTCCATTCCACAATTATGTGAAAGTGCACAAACATATTCTGATTCAATAGATGTAAATCAAGCATCCAACAGAAGTAGCTCTAGAACAGAATAAAAGCAAGAAAGTTTCCAAAACTTAGAATAAGCAAATATGAAAATGTGTTAGAAGAACAATACATAAAATTTCTCAGCTGTACAAAGAAATCTCAATGCACTTATTTTGTCACCACCAAGAGACAAATCATGCAAGGAGGCCCAAGGAAAAAGACTAATCGATTCAGGATCCTTCTTTTCAACTTCTATGCGTAAACAACATTATACTGCAATAAACTGATTTCACACCTGGAAATCGACTGCTTTCTCTGGAGGCACAAGTCACTTATCAGCATTAATTCCGAAAATTCTGACCTTGTGCATGTTGGGGAACTTGGCAATGACAAGTACGAGAACTGCAACAGTGTTGAAAAACAGCATCGGGTGCTGATAGTCTGTTGTATGTGAAGCTATCAAGTAGCTGCAACAATAAACAGGAGAAGCATATTTCAATCATAATGAAGCCTCAAGCAGATATACATCAACAATTCCTCTTTAGAAAATTTCCATTTTTTCTTAGAAGACACAGAAATTCTATCAAAACAACAATGTTATTTATATGGAAAACATTATCAATGTGTCATAATTCTTCCAAACAAAAATTAAATTACAAATAAAAGATGCATCTTCAAATGCATTGACTTTTAACTTGAAAGAAACACTTTCAAAGTGAAAGTAACAACGGTAATCCCCCAAATAATACCGCTATGAATACCACTACTATGGAGGTTGAAAAAAAAGAATATCAGGGGATTGGCAAGAATGCAATCAGAGCATCTTCATGTCATCCCCATACGTGAGTATGGGTATCACCACCTCAATCGGTGGATATGGACTCAGAATATGATAGTAAAAAATCCTTGGGAAGTGGTCTTACTTTTTAGCTTAAAGTTGTTTTTACCAATTTTTTCGGCACATTGTGTCATAAATAGTCCAATCTCTATATAAATTTCCACAACCATTTACCCAAAAAATTATATTTTCCATTACCCATTCTAGGACTGCCATGAATTTGGGAAAATTAATATAATACCATTAGGAAATAGTAGGATCTAAATCCAAATCGTTAGTCTCCAAAAAATATAATCTCACCATCTCTAAAATAGAAGCTGCCCACTTACTGAGCTAAAAGTGTATATCTGCCTAACTATCAAAGCATGCTTGCAAGAGGACAATCATACAAACCTCAGAAAGCTTTCCCTTTTCAGATGACAATTCAAAGCTGAAAATAAGAGGATTGCTCATAGCAATAATCATGAGGAAGGCCCAATACTTCACAGGATAGTAACTCCTGCCATGTGCCACTAGATTAGTAAGATGCCGTAGACAATCATAGTTGACATTGATGCCCATGAATTGTTCATTTGGCTACATTTATTATAAAAAATACCAAGAAGGAGCTTCAAAGAAACTTAGTCACTTCCACTGACAATACCATCTTTAACATGATAATCCTATACTTGTTTGCCACTTTACCAATGAACTTCTCTCCGTATTACCATTCATGATTTGGTTGGTGATGTAGAAATCTTCCTCTTTCTGTTGTATTGGCAAGTTAAACTCCCTCAATTAATTCTCTGCATCACCGAAATGAGAAATAACATGTGCCCCATGGCAAAGTAGGATAGTGCCAATAGTTTGAAACTCTTAGAAAAATCTCCGCTCCTATTCGTTCTTTTAGGCATTCATCAATAGGAATATTTTTCGTCAAGAATTCTTTCTCAGTAATGGGCAGGTTCACTTCAGCTGCTTACATTACTGCATCGTTTAATCAATCTACTACCACTTCAACATTGACCTAAAACTGTGGACCCCTAATTTTCTTTCCATCGTTGCCAGATGGAGGTTTTACTGAACAATGTTTGCTGGTACTCCATCTTCAGCAACCTCATCTCTGCCACTATATGATGCAAGGGACAGTTGATTTTTATTGCAGCAAGTCCTTCTGACACGATCTCCGAGTTGTTTCTTGACCCTTGTGAGTTCTTCTCAATATTTTTTGGCCAAGAGTTAATTAAATTGGCTCAGATGCTATGATAGGATCAAGAATGATGCTATGAAAGGATCAAGAATGATCCTATTGTTTATTCAACATTAAAACATAACAAAATGTACACATCGAAATCGTCGAAGGTCTCATCCTCCACTCTACAAAATTCCCAAGTGATAATCTCTTCTATCCATCTTTTATTCTATTTATTATCTACTTAATTCTTAACCTTCCTTAATCTTACCACTAACTTCTATTAACTACCTTCCACATATTACATTGAAACCTAACATTTCTCCGACCCTAACATATACATTTGTCCTCAAAGAGGAAAAAACAATGAAAATAATTTTTCTTCACATTTTAATTCCATGTCATGATAAGATATGCTTTGAATTTCATATGTTGTAAGATATGCCTTCATTTTCATATTTATTCCATACTGGAGAACCTGTTTCCTTGAGTACATTGATGACATATTCATTAGTGTAATTATATGAAGAAAACATGAAACTAATTGGGTTGCAGTTAAAATCGATTCGATCACTATTCAATCAACTTCCTGCAATAGGCCAATCCCGTGACAATGGAATTCATCAACCTCTTTCCATCAGCCCAATCCTTATCCCTTAACATATTCTCTTTCTTCCATTAATCCTTTCTTCCAACACTTGCCTTTCTTTTCTGTTATTGCTTTCTTACAAAAACTACCCTTTCTTTTTCATTATTGCTTTCTTCTGAAACTGCCCTTACCACTTTCATAAGACATCAGCCATGATATTCCCCTCTCCAAACTTTGTCACCCAATTTTTTAACTAATAATTTTTTATCTTTTTACCCACAACTCTTATGCTTCTTTTTACGACTTTTCTCCACTTATTGTGATCTTCAACGCAGCAAGAAATTACACTATTGTTCTTCCTCAATTCTGGTTTTTAAGTAAATTTTTGCTCTTCTTCTCCGAAAATCATGTTCACCTCCTTCTCTTCAGCTACAACCCTAATTTTTCTACCCTTTCTGTTCACTCTTCCATTGAGCCGCCAGAAAGTAACTCTTGGCTGCCGTTGAATAACCCACTTCTGCCAAACAACGGTAGGGTTCGTCGGGCACCAAGTTTGCAACCAATGATTGGCCATTCTCTGGTTGCAATGGAATTTCTAGATTGCCTTTGCTGGTTTTTTTCATTACTTTGGTTTACTAGGCCTTTTTTCTTCCTTTGTAACTCCTGCAATTTAGTGTGAGTAAAATTGTTGAAGGAATCGTAATACTATGATTACCTAGGGCTTGATATTCTTTCTCTATTCTCTGTTTGAACTCCAGATTGTTATATATGGCTTCAGAATTTGGTTCTATTTGTTGTCTAACTCATATTCTTTTACCATTTCTTCCTTGTCGGCCGTTGTTCGTCTTTATTCTGGAACTACAATTAGCCTTGATGCCTATTCTTGGATAATGGACATATACTGCTCCATTATATCTATGATCTTAAGCTCTTCCTTGATGATGTATCACAGATGCATGATTCTGTGAAAGATGAATGGGGGGAAACCAATTTTCAAGTGTTTGTTTTGTCAGGTCCTATAGGAGAATGTGCTTTAAGGATATCAATTTCTTTACTTGTGTCAAGTCTTGCATTACAACATTTTTCAAGTTGAAGCACAAGCATAAAGAAGTATTATCGAAGTTCTCTAAGAAGCTATTTTCACAGAACTCTGACGCTTGTGATGCAATTTCCGCCACCTTCCTAGCCTTAGTTCAGCAAACGTTCTTCATAACAAATGTAGCCAACATTTCAAGATTTTTAGCATGGAGTGGATCGTCAATTTTGGAAATCGTGTGCTTAGTCAAGGGTGCAAATTACGAAGACGCTTGTGCAAGGTCCAAGCTCAAAGGCCAATCTGAGTTTTAACTTTTATTTCTATCTTATGTTTGAATCTTTAAGTATATTGTTGGACATTAAGCCTTAATAATTTTGACGGTTAGGATCATCTAGTGAGGAGAGGGAACCCACTTGACAAGAGGAGACCAAAAAGCTCTTGGTTTCCTTATTTGGCTAAATTTTTTTGCTCTACTTTTTAGTATTTTCATGTTGGTAAAAGTGTCTTTTAGGTTTGTAAAACCCTAATTTTCGCGAGGGATGGTATTTAGGTATTTAACCCATCTCCTCCGTGTTTTCTAGGGTTGGTTGATAATGAATAGAAGTTGGAGTCTTGTGCCCCCCTCCTTGTTGTGAGAGTTTCTCCCTCAAGACTCAAGTCGTGATTAGTTATATACGAGTTTCCATTGACAGTTGTTCTTGGTTTTTACGTCCTTTGCAAGTTAGAGGAAGCTAGCTGTGCTACAAACTTCATCCACTGTAAGTCGACGTGTTGGGGTAAGTTTGTAGGTCATTTAGCTTATCATTCATTGTTCCTCACTTCTAGGAGAAAAGTCATTGTTAAACGAAAAGATCTCTTTAACCCATTCATGACCTCCAGTCACGCTTTGCTGTGTAGTTTATATTTTGTTGATCTTCTCTTCATTAAACTCCAAGGTCTTAAACCAAATTCATCTAGCGTTAAAAAGCCACCGGTTTCATCCACTTTTGTTCAGCTTAGCTAACGTTATAGCTATTCAAAGTTGACCCCCGAGACTGCTAGCTCTGGAAAAACCAAACCTAATAATCCTCCAAGGACCCAAAAACCAAACCCGCTCCTATCCTCCAACGACTGAAAATCCTAACCGGGTTATTTTGTGATTTACCCATGCATTTTTTCTCATTTTTGCCAGATTATCCCTTTTTTATTGAAATTCATACCCTCCAAATTTCAGCATCTAACTCCCTACAAACCCAAAATATCCCCTTGACCTGAATCCCTAAATCCCCTTTTCACTATTTTCCAAGTTTTCGACCACATAACTTCTCTGAATTTCTGTTCTTAAATGCACCTGGAATTTTGACATGGAACTTTGATACATACACCCCAACTCATCCCTCAAGATCCCTTAAAAATATCAGCCCCATATTCTACTTCCATTCCCTCCAATTAACCCCTCAAACAGAGCATGAAATATGTATCCGAACCATCAATTCTCTCCTGATCGAGTTCTCATCAAACAACCCGGTTTTTAGCATGTCAATTGATTTCCGATAACGCTCTGATTGTGCATCTTTTTTGGGATTCTGAGTGTATGTCAGTGTTCCATTGGGGGATCTTGGAATTTTCATATCATCTTTTAGAAAGTCCACGTGGATTGGCATCCTCCTCCAAAAATCGAGCAACTCTGATTCCAATTATAGGATAAAAAATGATCTGATTAATTACTCACCACTAAAACGTAACAAACCATAGACAGTGAGATCTTTGAGGGTCTCATCCTCCACTCCACACACTTTCTGAAAATCTCATCTATCCATCATTTATTCTATATATTACTATTCTAATTCTTAACCTCTTTTAACTACCACCAACTTTGATTCACTACCTATCACATAGAATCTTAACATACTATTGTTAGAAATAAAATAGATTCATTTCAATAAGATTTTCTCTGCCACTTAACTGATGAACTTTTCTTTTGTTTTTCCATCTGCAATTCTATAAATAAGTTCATAAACAAAATCTGACTAATCTTGGGATTTAAATTTTCTTATTATTGGAATGTTCATCAAGAAAATTGATCTCCGAAAACCCTAGCCTTTATATTGAATTCTCTCCCACCACTCTCGAAACAATCTAGAACAAAACAAGAGAACTAATTTTTAGTTTCAATGGTTTTCAACTCAATTCTACAGCCTAAAATTTGGCATTGTTTGACTTCTTCGTTCATTTCAACCATATGAATTTGTTAAATTCAACCTTCTCAAACCAACGTAGTAGAAGCATGTCACAAAGAATTAACATTGTCCTATCAGCATGTCACAAGTATTGCCTTCTGACAAGAAATCTTAAAAAATTTGATATATCCTCCACCGACCTCGATTTTAGATCAATTTGAAATTTGTTTCTCATAGATAAACTTAAACGATGAGAGTTAGGGAACAGTTAATCATGTCCCTCAGATTATATGTTGTCCACTACCTCGTTGACTTGACTGTTTCCATAATATCTAGTTTCTTGGAATTTTTTAGTAATTGGCTTCTTTATGAAATATTGAATAGTCAACACTATAAGCACACTGATTTTCCTCGTCAATCAAATCTATTGACTATTGTCAATAAATTTATACTATATCATTAAATTTGTATGATTACATTTCCTCGGTAGAGGAAAAATTCCAATAGACTTATTAGATGGCCATCTACAGCGACATTAAGTTCAAAGCCCGTCGGGTTTATTGTGCAGTGAAATATGAGCATAATGTTCATACTCATTCATATAGTAACAAAAGATTATTAAAAAATCATAGGTAACAAAATATAAAATCAAATGTACGCCCAAATAAGTTTAAAATCAGTCAGGACTTCAACTTTAAAGTAAAAAGATAATCTTCATGAAGCATAGAAGATGAGACTTACAGCACAAGAGGTACCACAGTTAAAAATTTTCGGTTGCGAGTGAGCTGCTTTCCACTGTCTATCTGCTCCCACCAAGTCAACTGGTTGTACATGCCCTGATCATCAGCAAATGGAGTTCCTTTCTTCCAGTGAAAGAACTGATAAGTGACCTGAAAGGAACCAGCAACAAAGTTTTACTGAAGAGTGAAAATGATTATCCATCACACGTCTCCTGTAGGAAACTAAGAATATACCAAAGTTAACACTATCATAATTGCAATATCAACTGCCTATTTCTTTCATAACGGGGTAGTCGGTATCTATAACATGGGGCGTTGATTGGATCCAGGCAGCTTAAACAGCTATAATAGAAATCCTGCTCAAAAGCGGTTCTTGCTCTGGTTTCAGGGAATCCCTAAAAAAGTAACTTTGATGACACACGAGTGCCATAGAAGACAAGATACCTACCCCTCAGTCAAAAGAATGATGCAGATGTAAATGTTATACAGAATTATTGAATCCCAATTATGATACAGGAGTATTTCTTTGAAGAATTCGTTGTACAAGTAAAAGGCAGGCCAGACAACCAAGTTTCTCTTAACATGAAGTCACAACAACTCATCATGTCAAGAGCAAAAAATTTAACCCCATTGTTAACAGGACTTCCCCAACACTTTTTATAACATCCTTCAACTTTATAAATTAAATGAAACTAGTATACACATAATTGCGACGAGATTGTAGAAAACCTATGGTTAGAACGTTCATACTTTTCTCTGTATCACCAGTCTTAAAAAGTGCATAGAACGAAATTATATACATATACTCTTCAAATTATCCATCACGAGATTATATGTTATTTATAAACTAGTGAATGAAAAGAAACTAACAAAAACAGACATTACATAATAAGCATGATGCAAGCCCACTTTCTCTTAGCAAGCTTAATTTGTAGATAAACAAACATTAACGCAAACACTTTCCCAAATCTTTCCTTTCCCCATCAAGAATTTGCATCTAATCTAAACTAGTAAATTTCTTTGATAAGGAAAATCACGTCATGATGGAAGGCACTAAAGCACAATTCCATCAACCCCGCCCTTCCACTTTCCTAGTAATCTTAAAAATCGAACATGCGATCAGATACGAGCTCCAATTGCCTTATATTAGGACATGAAAAGTGAAAGAGAAAATTGCAGTTATCATATTTGCACCACAAATCGAATCCAACCTCGCGCAACGGAAAACGCAACAGAAAAAGGGGACACAAATAAAACTCGAACTACCACGCCAAATTTCAAATCTTATGGCATAAAATCCTCCTGTTCAGAAAAGACGATAAAAATATATATAAAAATGATAAACTAACCCCAAAGTGGGAGAGATTAACGATGGTCCAAGCCATTCCAGGAGAACAACCAAAGATGGAGAGAACAAGAAGCCATGAGAAGAAGAGAATAAGAATATATGTGGTCCAAACACCAGGATATGTAAACCATTCAGTGTTCCTATTCAGATCCGCGGGTGGAACAGCCTTGACGTAGAGCTTTGCCATCGACCAAGATTGTCACTTTCGCTCCAAACACTCCGGATTGAGAAAAACCCAGTCGTGGATTCGTATTCGATGGGAAAAAAAAACAGTGTTTTGTGGAGTAGAGAATTGCAGAACCGCTTAGATGAGCAATTTCCAATCCAAAAACTCAACCAAACAGGCAAATATCTCACTTTTCAAAATATATCTTTTTCTTTGAGCAATGTACTACGCTTGAGGGGGCGAATGTACTAAAATGCCCTTCATTGTATAAGAGAAACATTTCCATATAAAAGCAAATTTAGCCTTAATAATTAAAATTTAGGTTAGAGGTACTTCCTTAATTATTATATTTCTATTGGACACTTCATTGACGTGTAAAAAATTATATTTTAATTAAAAATATAACTTACTTGATAAAAGATAAATAATTATTTATTACTTACAATGAAAAAATAGTTCATTAACGTGTATAATAAAAAAATAATTTAAATTAAAAAATAATAATTCATCTGTAGAAACACATTCAGTATGCAGAAACATATTTATTCCTCAAATGCTGAATTAAAGAAAAATGAAATGCTGACAGCTATCCTCACAAGTACTTGGCCAGCTGCTGTCCTATTGAATAGAAACTTCTCAGAGAACATGATATCATTCTTATAGACAGTCCGTGGGCACAAGAAATTTTGAAAAGGATAGCTGACTGAAGTGCCACCATCCTCAATACACGACTAGAACATCGTGATTTATGTAAAAACGATTCATAATTTTTGAAAACAAGAAAACTCTTACCCGGTCCACTTCAGATATCCTTACTATTGCAGGACTTTTAATTTAACTTGTGCTATTGATGAGCAGAAAAATGATGTAAATATGAAAATGAGAGCATTTACAATTTTTGACATGGTATGTTATAGACGCTTTCACAGGAAAGCAATACGTGAAACGAGGATTGTAGTCGATATTATTTCTTTTTATTAGTCTGTTGGTTATTTAGTAATTTTACTATTAGGTCAGGTCTATCGTATATTTAAAAGGGGTTAGTCCCTAGGGTTGGTTTTCAATTATCAACCAAATTATTTCTCAATTATTCTTCTTTTTCCTATCTCTATCTCCTCATGACTGGAAGAGGGGTGGTTACCCGTTCTCAAGGTAAACTCCTTGAATCCCATCCTAACATGGTAAGTGAGCAAAAAATATTCTTGACTCATTGTTCCGCTTAGCCGAAATTCATCACCAATTCATCATAATTAAACTTCTAAGTTATTTGTCTCATGGATGGTGATGTAATACCAAAAAACAGACTCAGAGAAGGAAAAGAGAGTGAGTATTTACAATGAAGGCCTTTCCTGTAAATCTGCAAATGCAAACGCAATGCCACCGACTTTCTTAAATGGTCACAATGAGTCTGGTATTTAGTAGGGGAGGGGAAAAGGGAATTGCTTGATGGATCATTTTAGTCGGTTAGAGGTGGTATGATTTCCTGGAGAACCCCTAGCTTAACACATGAAAGATCTAGAATATAAACAGTGAAATGGATATAATGCAATGAATAATGATGACGACATAATGAACTCAAGAAGCAAAACCTTAAGAGAAAATTGCAAGTTTTATGGAACTCTCGGAGAAATCAAAGTGGATGTCATTCTAATTTACACAAACAAGGCTAATACTGCTTAATTATATGGAATCAAAGGAGGAGAGATGAAAACCCAGCAAGGTATGAGGAATGATGCCACATATTACAAGGAGTCAGGAGATGAATAAGCTCTGGCAAAAAATAAATCTATTCCTAATAAAGACATGGTGTGTGATTTTTAAGGAGCATTCAAATTCAGAATTTGACCAAGCCAAGAAAGACTTTTCAGAAACAAACACCGTTTATTATGGAAATTTTCACTACAAGATGAAAGGAAGAAATTTGACTCCAACTCCTTGGGAAAATAAATATTATTCCTCTTAGAGACTTAAGAGCTTGAAACTTGTACAAATGAAAGTGAACATATTGGATTCTGATAACTACGAAAAAGGAAGGCTAAAAAGTGGGGAAGGAGAGTGGAACAGATCCAGGCACACCCAAGAGGCCGATGCACGAAACTTATATTAAACTACTGTCATAATTTTGTTCCAGCAACATCAAAGTTTGGTCAAGTAGGTAATGGAGGCTGTATTACAAACCTCAAAACACAACCCTTGGATCATTGGCGCAGCTCAACACACCATCACATGAATCTATTTACTTCATATGTTCCTTGCTTGAATCATCAAAGAATAAACATTGGGTCTATCGAAATTGACACAAACTTTTGGATTAAGAATTGCAAAATTTTCAAATGACTTTATTTTAAAATCAATAAAATATTTCCTAATTTGCATGTAGCCTTATAACAAGTGATTTGAGCTTAACTAAGAACAAGGTGGACAAGGAACAATGCAAAAAGTTGGGAAACTATGCAACAGAAATTGTAAGCCGATTCACTCATCATATGATTTGAACATTTTGACATTGTGATGGGGCATCGTAAGGCTCTTATCATTACTGTTCCTATGATTTACATAAGTTCATCTCTGGTGTTTCTAGAAATGACTTGTCAATAGGACAGTCAAAAAAGCACAAATGGTGTATCATGTGGATTTGAAACAGTGTACAGTGACATGGCTAATAGTAAATACAAATTAATTTGGTTGAAGAGACTCTCAAGCAGAATTGGGATAAATTACAAACTACCATTAGAATTCTGTTGTGACAACCAGGCACACATCAACATTGCTCAAAAAATAAACAATATGACAAGATTAAACATCTAAAAATTAACTGACTCCTCGTATAGGGATAACATGATGAAGGACTATTTAGTATCCCATACCTCTCGACATAAAACCAACTCATTAAAAACATAATAATTACAACAGGGTGATTTGGGGAAAAAAAATGGTCCACTAAGAAAGCATTACCTAGGAAAAGTCAGTCTATATATTCACTACAGCAAAGCAAGATAGCAAATAGCCTATAATAACAAAAAAGAAAATTATTTTAGAGTTGTCAAAGAAAAATTAATCTTTGACAGCTAAATATCAATGGCTTGCCTCTTTCCCACTTTTCAGAAGCTCTGAGATCATATGTTGGCATGAACATGCAAGCGTAACTAGCTCAATCCACTCTTTACCTCTTACTGCTATAACTCCAGTGTCAAGAAGGGCTCAAACATTATTTTTGACAAGATCTTCGGTAGTAGGTTTTTGCAAAAGATTGTCAACAAAACAGACGTTATAATGTCCAGCTTTTGCATGATTGTTTGACGTTACGATAACCCTGTGGTTAGAAGCAACATCTAGGGTGATAGAAACAGTAATGATATAAGAAGTGTCATCGGGAAGAATCATATTGGAGCCATCAAAAAGTGGTAGAACATCCCCTTCATTCAGCATACTCCCCTAGTAAGCCATTTTCCAATGGGGAGTTTTAATTCAAGCTATAATGGTCACAACAAGTGACTCGTCAGTTTAGCAAACTAAGAATAGCTAGTGTCCTAAAGGCAAAACCAAGATACAATAGAGTTGGCAGACAACAGCACAAATACCTAAACCGAGTTTCTTTCCACTGTCACACATCAACGAAAACTAACACAGACCAGTAAACTGATGTGCAACCGGAGGACACTACCGATCCAACCCCGATAAGTGTGGAGAGTTTTACTAACTTAGTTGTTCATTTTGCAGGGAACTTAGCCTCGGAAACACCTTCCGAGGCAGATCGGGAGCGACCAAAGGTTGTGCTCAATTGGTGTCCGAGCACTCCCGGCTACGACACACCCGACACGCACCACCTCGACCATGTCCCGATGGCCGGCGGAGAATCAACCGTCGGCATTGCCGAAATCCTCTAGGATTTCGGTGCAACGGAATAAGTGACCGGCGTGGGAGAACGCTCGATCCATTTCTCACGGATCAAGTGCTCTTCCATGAAGACCGGGTCTTCGGCCACCTTATGCCGATCATCGATCACATTTAATTTTATCAGCAAATTGTTTAGAGAAGGAAGAGAACCATGCCCAAAGAGGAAGAGCGGAAAATTCGACACATTTAATTTTATCAGCAAATAATTGTTTAGAGAAGGAAGAGAACCATGCCATAAGAGGAAGAGCGGAAAATTCGACTAAGTGTTGGAAGTGCATTATTGGAGGACTCGGTCAACCTAAAGGAGCTTCGGTCAACTCAAGGTCTTAGGTCAGATTTTATCGACCACTTAACTTAATTATCTGAGTAATCAGATTATTTGGTCAAGGGAAGGTCGCGTTTCAAATTGGCCTGAGCCGATTCCACGGTGTCCGAAGCATGGTCAACCCGAGGACGCTATTTTGAACGAGCCCGCGTGCGTCCATGAGTTCAACGGGCCTTCGTCCAAATAGACCGCGCGCATGTCAACACTCGATCAACCAAGGACACCTCGAGTCTCCGTTTCAAATTGGCCCGCGGCAATCCCCAGGTGTCCGGAGCATGGTCAACCCGAGGTAGCCGATTTGAACGAGCCCGCGCGCGCCCATGAGCAACGGCGGATCTTCATTCAAATTAGTCGGGCGCGCACTGTAACGACCTGATTCCCGAGCCGTCGCTTACTTGCTTCTCTTACTTACTTTCTTACATTACTGACGACCCGAGAACCGGTCCATTACTGGGTTCTTACTTACTTACTTACGTTGGTGGAAAACTTGTTACTTTAATTTCTAAAAACTATCTTTAGTTTATCAAATAGTTTACAAGGAAAACCGTCGAATAATAAAAACATACATTTGAATGCCACCTTCAAATAAAATACATAAGCATTTAATAACTTAAAACATACAGCGGAAGACAATTACTTCAACTTAAAATACATTCATTTTCAAAATCTTTGTACTTCGTCACTCCAAAATAATATATACAATTTAATTACATCTTCAAAACATTTTCAATTATGACTGTGTGTGTGTCCATACATCACTCCCCACCGGTAGCCACTCAATAAACTGTATCATTTGGACACTCCTCTGCTTTAACTCCTTGGCCAGTCACTTGCACTCTTTCTTCTATTACATTCCTTACATTGCAAAGCTTAAACTATGAGCCTAAAGCTTAGTAAGTAGCATAACTATAAAATGCAATGCATGAGTATGCTATGTTGTTGATAAAACAATACACAATTTCATTCACGTTTCTTAGGTTTCATATCTTCTTTGTCTTTGGAAATATTACAGGATCTCAAGAATACTGCCCTCCACCTACTTCAACTTCTACTGGGCCCACTTACTACTTGGAGTGTTCAGGCCTGTAATAACCATTTACTTTACTGTTCTGATAGTCAAGTTCTTAATTCATCAGAGACGAAACATAATTAGCGTCTCATACCACCAATCATATCTCGTTTACCTCCAACTACGTTGTAAAACAATGCATGAAATCATTTCGTTGACATTTTGTAAAACTATGATGCATGAATATGTGACTATGAAACATTACTACATTACATCAAACATAATATGAAAGCAAACATTCAACACACATCAAACATACATCCTAATCTTTGCAATGCAGTCTCACTTAAGGGCCAAACAATCTTAATACTAACTTACCTTCGTAGCTAGATTGAGTTGATCCACTTGAGTCCCCCTTTTAATCCAATCAATGACCTAAACCAACAGATCATTTAAG
The DNA here is from genome assembly GCA_003255005.1 of Begonia fuchsioides. NCBI lineage: Eukaryota > Viridiplantae > Streptophyta > Magnoliopsida > Cucurbitales > Begoniaceae > Begonia > Begonia fuchsioides. The sequence continues at coordinate 456,547 of QAOC01003880.1, forward strand.
GATGAGAAATCGGGTAACATGACTTGTTTTATGGCATAAAGTCACAACTTACTATTCCAACTTTGAACAACTATAACTTCCTCTATATTGATTCATTCGTGATGCTACGGGTGTCAAATTATTCCTTAAAGGGTCTACTATAACTTCTTAGAAGACACCAAATTCACAAAACTAACGTAGCATAAAGTATCGATTAATGTTGACATAATAGTGAGCATGCATCTCTGGAAATCAAGGACCGGTCGACCCAACCTATAAGGGGTCGACCCATGTTGACAAAACAGAGAGCATGTGTTTTTAACTCGAGAACTGGTCGACCGGTACAAAATGGATGAACTAACTTACAAAATGGTTGTCTGAATTCATCTCTCAGTTTCCGTCTACTAACTTGTAACATCCATAACTTTTTCTAACAAACTCTAAATTGAGTAATTCAAACGGCTATAGATCACTCTAAGAGTATACTTTAACTCTTATGAAGGAAAAAAACTCCAATTCGTAACACATATCGACCTAATCTCCAAAACTCTAACTTTGTACATAATCGACTAGGTTCACATCTCTTGGCATGAAATCATTCGTTTTTATCCACCAAATCCAAACAATACCATCATTTTATCATCACTAGACCTACGAGAACTTTAAAGGATAGAAAAATACCTTGAACTTCAGTCTCCACGAAAGCTTCAGAGTTTTCCACCTCACCTCTTCTGAGATAACTCATTTTCTCACTCTTTTCCCCTCACAATACCTCTTTTCTTTCTCAATCTCACTCTCCCCTGATCAGGACGTGAGAGACTTAGAGTAAAATAGGGAGAATGAGTCGTGCTGGTAGAGAAATGGCAGACCATGTTTTGTATCGACCGGTCGATCCTGTAGTCGACCGGAAGAATCCCCGATAGTTATTTGTCTCGACCCCTCCTCGATTCTGGGGTATACAATTGTGTCGACCCCTCCTCGATCCTGGGGTCGACCGTTAGTACTTCGGATGGTTATATTGTGTTGACCCCTCCTTGATTCTGGGGTCGACCGTTAGTACTTCAGATGGTTATATTGTGTCGACCGGTAAACAAGGTGTCGACCGCTAATTCATATCGGTCGACCGCTAATTCATAGCGGTCGACCAGAAATCAATTATTTCCTTCATCACCTTCAACCTACTAATTTACCAATATCCAAAATACCTTAACACTTTAATATTTAAGCAACATTGATCAAAATAATCTTAAACGCTTTCATCTTAAAGTCACAAATTCTTAAAATAAATGAGGCGCACCTTCATTCGGTCAACCCAAGACAACCGGAGTATCCATTTCAAATTGGCCAGCGCCAATCCCAAGATGTCCGGAGCTCGGTCAACCCGAGGTCAACGATTTGGACACGCCCGCGCGCGCTCATGAGCAACGGCGGATCTTCATTTAAATTAGCCAAGCGCACACCTTCATTCGGTCAACCCAAGACAACTGGAGTATCCATTTCAAATTGGCCCGCGCCAATCCCAAGATTTCCCGAGCTCGGTCAACCCGAGGTCATTTCAATGGCAGACCTTCATTCAAATTAGTCGGGCGCGCACCTTCATTCGGTCAACCCAAGACAACCGGAGTATCCATTTCAAATTGGCTCGCGCATTGCCCAAGATGTTCGGAGCTCGGTCAACCCGAGGTCGACGATTTGAACATGCCCCCGCGGGCTCATGAGCAACAGCAGATCTTCATTCAAATTAGCTGGGCACGCACCTTCATTCGGTCAACTTTAGACACCTGAAGGCTCCATTTCAAATTGGCCTGAGCAAATCCCCCGTTGTCCGGAGCATGGTCAAACCGGATCGACATTTTGAAAAGGCTCGCTCGCGCACTCGCTCGGTCAACCAAAGGTCTTCCCCGGTCTACCATGGTCTCCATTCAAATTCAGCCGCGCATATCTTTGATGGTTCGAACCATCAGCTGAATAGGAGCATCTTGGTCTCACCTCGGTCAAAGAAGATCTCCTCCCGGTTGATCCAAGACGTCCGCCAAATCCAAGGGCTTAGACTTTTTCTTTCTCGATTTTCCTTTAATTTTTATTTAAGTGTATCGGCCTTTCACTTGAAGGGCAGAGAGAATTTTAATAAAATTGTGCAACGCACCTTCTTCCTAACAAGTTGAAGCTCTTTCTGACGTCCACTTCTCCGGTGAGTAATATCCGGCCAAGAGTGTCAACCCTTGCGCGTACCATCGGTGCGTCACATCCGAGTGCAACCAAGGTCTACCAAGGTGAACACTTTGATTGCTCAAGTGTTCGACTTGCTCGATCTCATCCTTCCATTTCTAAACTTCCCGAGCCCATTACCCTTCTCGAGCTTTCATCTTCCTCCTTGTCCGATCTCGAACTCCATTCGACCACCCGAACCATCTTTTCATTTCTTCGAGTCATTTCCTTATTTTCCACACCATTCACCCACATTTCCTTCTCATTTCATTTCTCCTTTCTAAATCTTTCATTCGCCCGAACCATTTTCCCGTGCGCCGTACAACCCCTATTACTCGAGCCCCGCGCGTGCGCATTAGTCCGACCACGACGTGCTAACCCTCCCGGATAGCACATCATAAACCCAAGTGAGATTACCTCGGAGCGAAGACGAGGATCGACTTTGGTTAGATGTTGGGCAAGAGCATAAAGGGCGTGGAGGGTTGCGGCGCCGGAGCATCTGGTGTCCATCGGGGTCAAGGATGGCGAGGGTGAGAGTGGAAGGGGCAATCCGTCCCAGGCGCTATGCACGGTCTAGTTGCCAGTGGTAGAGAAGGGCTTGTTGGGGGCTAGCGGTAGTAAGAAGAATGGCGTCCCAGGTGGGAACGCGAGAAGGATGAGCGACAGAGAGCCTCAAATTGTACCATGATTTTCTGAGTTAAAGAACGAGGTCGATGTCCTTCTGTTTGGTTTTGAAGAATCTAGTCTCCCCTGCAGTCCCCATGCTCCTCTATTCTTGACACGGAAGAGGGAGTGAGGACGGAGAGGACTGGAATTTTCGCTACAGCGACATTTCGGCTTTCATTGCTTCTTTAACCCGTATCAGTTGTAATTACCTCTGTAATTAAGAGAATAATTACAACTACTTGATATTTGATACACGGTATACTAGCAAGCATCAAACCTTTTAGAACCAAATCTTGTATTCTTGTAACTTAAAAGGACATAAGACATCCACTCCAACTTGTTTGAACTTAATAAACCAGACTCTTCGGCCTAAATTCGACCTTGAATTTCATTTTCTTTCCATCAGAGCATAATCTTGAATTTCAATTTGATTATATAACGGCATACTTGTCATGTGGATATTATGACAGATCAATGTGTGAATTTATTTAATGAGATTGTAAAATTCTACATCATTTTCAATAAGTGAAAATTGCATGAATTATCAATAGAGTTTCTCTCCTAACCTCATATAATGCATTGTAGCTACCTAAAAGGAAATCTATTCGATTTCGAACGCTTAAGAAAACAATAAAATTTGTTACAAATGATATCCGAGTTGAAATTCAATCTCAAGTGTGACCGACAATAATGTCAGATGTCGAAAGAGCAGAGATTGTGACAATATAAAAGAGTAAGAATAATAGAAATTAAAATGATGTATTAACACGGTTGGTTCAACTTTATTTATCTCACCCTCAAATGCGCCCTCAAATGTGGCACCTAGCACTTAGAAGATTTTTTGTTCTTTGGAGAGGATCTACTAGGTTGTGAAAAATCAAGAAAATAATAATAATAATCAAATTAAAAAAAATAATATTCAATTACTCACTTCCCTTCTTTAACCTATTCTCTATTCTTATGTCTTCTTTATCTCTCCCATTTCCCCTACTACCTTGGCTATGTCTCTCGTTTTTCTCCTCTTTTCTCTCTTCCTGTTATTAAAAGACAAAATTTCTCGTCCTAGAGCCTTCACACCTCAGCCCGACAGCATGTGAGAGGGTAAGTCACGGTGACTCAGCTAACTAGAGATGAGAGGTCAGACCTGTCGTCCACAAGGAGTTACCTCACATTGGAGGTAACAACTCCCACACTGCGACCACCAAGCGTCGAATCTTGGCTCTTGTTACCAACTCTATCATATCTGAACCAATTGAACTTTGCTCGTGCGGGCTCATTTTCTCTCTTCCTCTTCTAACGTAAGGGTGCCTCTCTCCCTTTCAATTCTACTAAACCCCCTCATTTCACTTGATTATCTCTCCTATCATATTCTTCTTACTTTATTGTACTCTTTAAGGAGAAAATCATTCTCTCTTTCATCCCTTCCTACATAATTTTTACATCATTTCTTGTTTTATTTTAGATTTATTGATTATTAAATTAAAAATTCAGTATCCTATTTGAGTTAATAGACTCACTCAAAACATCATATTGTTTCATGGATATTGAAAATAAGTATTAGTTCCCATATCAAAATTAGAATCAAGGAGTGTCCCTTAGAGTTGTAATAAAAACTTTTGTTATCTTTAGGATTATATTTTTTATTTATCGATTTCGAGGATTCTTGAAAGTTATAAAATTAGTATGGATTTAGTTTAAATAAACGGCATAATAGTTGAATTTTTTCAATTAGATCAGATACGTTGGACATTAACTGTAAGTTTTAAATTTATATTCTTTTGCTGCTATTAGTAAAATTTGGATTAAGTATAAATGATCAAACCATCCGTCATGTTTTGAGCCAAGTCGTTCTATGTTTTGTTACGGGTCTCTTTCGGAGCATAACATGCCAACTTACAAATGTAAATTAAACTTTTACGATGATTGTTTTTTTTTTCAAAAGATCATTTTGTTAACGATTTTTGCTTTCGAATGACGACAAACTTTTACTCAAAATTTTGCAAATAAAAGAATGTTCAAATAATTATGTTGCGGTTTTACAATAATTGTACACTCATACTTGGAATCAAAAGCTCAAGAGATAATTAGACATGCTAATCGAAATAGACTAAAAACTTACTTTATACATTATAAAGTTAACCACACCATGCCGTTCTCGACAAAATACATAGCAACAATATCAAATTTCTCGAAAATGTTTAGTGCATGTTCATGTTGCTGGTTTTTTAATACTTGTCTAAATTATTACAACTTAAGTCAATTTTATAAAATATAATTTAATAAATTATATAAATGAACTAAACTACCAAAATTATCATATCATGATATTAAACATGAGATAAATTTTTAAAAAAAAATACAATATCATAGTGAGCATGGGTTTACCACTTTAATTTAATTTTTTTCGTCATTAAATTTAGAATAAAAAAAATGACTATGTAGAAAATATAATAAATATGTCGATTTCTTATATGCTTGCAACATATCCAGCATATCAAGATAGTTTAGAAGAGCCTGCACGAGCTTAGCTCAGTTAGTTCCGGGATGATAGATTTAGAATCAAGAGCCACAGTTCGAAGTCTGCGCTGTCACAACGTGAGAGTCGTTACCTCCAATGTGGGGTAACTCCTTATGACAATAGGTACGAGTCTTCTATTTCTGAGCTGCTGAATCACTGTGATTTAACTCTTTCACAAACTGTCGAGCTTGAGTGTGAGGGCCTTGACGATGAGAAAATCGTCTTTTGGAATCAAGATAGTTTAGAAGACTTATGATTTTTAAGCAATTAAATATTTATTAAACTATATTCAATAAAATAAGCTTCAAAATTATCATATATAAAAACTATATTTATATATTTATTAAATATTACCCTTTTTTTAAAATGAAAGTTGAAAAGAATTAGGTATAGCAATAAAGAGGAAATCGATCCATAATTAGGGCTCCAATCAAGGCCGCATTGGAAGGTACTTGACCAAATATGACAAACTTTTGGAAAGGGGAAAAACAAAAAACCTCCTTTTCCCAGGAAGGCAATCCAAGTTTACAGCTTTCTGGTTCAAATTTGGGGTGCGATTGGTTATGTTAGCCAGCCATACAAGTGTTTGATCTCACCTTTTCTATCGCTTCTCTCAAGTCTCATCATTCCCCATTCCTGTTCCTTCTTCTTTTTCTTTAACCTCTCTGCCATTCCTTTCATTTTCTTTTCCTCTTTTTTTTCATAGATTTTTTTCATTCATTTTGGAAGGTGGGTTCGTCGGAAAGATGGCGTTTGAGATGTGGGTCGGGCTTGGTTTGGTTTGACTATGAGAGATTTGTGTGGCATGGAAGGTGGACTGTCGAATTTCAGCAGTTCATCATCTCGATCCATTCCTATCGATTGCCGATTCCCCTTGCAATCGGCATTCGATTTGTTTTGCGTTGCCTCCGAAGCTTTTTCTGAACATCGTCGTTGTTTGACAGCAAATCGCGTTGGTCACCATCGTCGACTGCTTTGATCGATCAAACTCACAATTGATCTTGTATAATATCATACCTCAAATATATTTTAGTCTCTCTGGTAGTTGCGTCGTTTCGTATCACAGGAATGGAGTCATTGTCCGGCTTGGTGTTGCCGGATGTTAATGGAATAATTGGAAATGCTGAGCCTCCTAATGCTGACCCTGAGTTTGCTGAGAAAGATCCAACTGGTCGATATGTGCGGGTACATTTATAGAAAAAATCACTATTCCCTTTAAATAACCTCCATAGAATTATCTCGAACCTGGATTATAAGCAATACATTTACAAATATTTTTCTTGGTTTATGAAAATTATGCTTTGAGGGGACTACGTTTAGCTTTGCTGCAATAACATACGATAGCTTCTTCATTTTACGGATGATATTATTGATACTTTGGACTTCATTCGGCCTTTTGTCATGGAGCTCAATGTGCCCCTTTACTTTGATATTGATATAATGCAAAGCATTGGAAGTTGTTTTTTCAACAAATGAGTCTTTCTTGGAAGCTGTATTTAGTCAATTTCTTAAGTATTTTAGCTGGGATTCTTTCCTTATTTTTGACTCATTTACATATGCTAGCTTTATCCAAACAAAAGGACTAGAGTTGAAATTGAATCTGGCCCATCGGACTCGAATGAGAATATATTTTAGTTTTTTCACAAACAATGCATACTTAACTTGTATAGTGTTACTTTTTGCAGGTATATGCTCTTTATGTTTGTTTGGTTTACATTGATTTTTTTTCTTTTTTCTTTTTTCCTTTCTGATGAACAGTACAATGAAATCTTGGGCAAAGGTGCTTTCAAGACTGTGTATGTCATTGATCTTTACTCTCCATCTCTGGCTGATTTTTTATTTTGTACTTGGGAACTATTCTATTTTGGTAAGAAGCAATTTGTCTAAAGATGCTCCTTCTTTTGGTACTCTTGCTTCATTACGCAGTTATAAGGCATTTGATGAAGTCGATGGCATTGAAGTTGCTTGGAACCAAGTGAGAATAGATGTTGTTTTACAGTCACCTGAAGATTTGGAGAAATTGTATTCTGAAGTGCACTTGCTAAAATCGGTCAAACATGAGAATGTCATTAAATTCTTTAGTTCTTGGGTGGATGATAAGAAGAAAACTGTCAATATGATTACGGAGCTCTTCACATCCGGGAGTCTACGACAGTATGTTCCGTTTGATGATTGGCATTCTTTCTTCACATTGTCTGTTTTACTTTAGTAAACTCCCGTAACATTTGATCTATAGATATCGGAAGAAGCATAAGAACGTTGACGTTAAAGCAATAAAGAATTGGGCAAGGCAAATACTTAAGGGTTTGGTCTTCCTTCATAGTCATACTCCACCAATTATCCACAGAGACTTGAAATGCGACAATATTTTTGTAAATGGAAACCACGGAGAAGTAAAAATTGGAGATCTTGGATTGGCGACCGTCATGCAACAGCCCACAGCACGGAGTGTCATCGGTATTACTTGATGCCTTAGATTGCTCTATCTTGGATACAAAATGATGATTTTTTTTTTTCAAATTAGGAACGCCTGAATTTATGGCTCCTGAACTTTATGAGGAGGAGTACAACGAACTTGTGGATATATATTCTTTTGGAATGTGTATGCTGGAAATGGTAACGTTTGATTATCCATACAGCGAATGCAAAAATCCAGCTCAAATTTATAAGAAAGTTACCTCTGTAAGTAAGACAACCAAATGCAGTTCTTTCAATCATTTTTCTCTTCTACGTTGAAATTTATTCTGCTATTTTTATTGTTTAGGGAGTTAAACCTGCTTCTCTATATACTGTTTCGGATCCCCAAATTAAGGAGTTCATTGAGAAATGTCTGGTTCCAGCGCAGGAGAGATTATCTGCAGCAGAGCTTCTCGAAGATCCATTCCTTCGGATTGAGAGCCCGAAAGAGCAAATACGTGATCCTTTACAATTGCCAAACCACACTCTCAATGCATTAATTGTACCAAAGTCCGGGCCCCTTTCAATGGACATAGATGTTGATGATAGGCAACTTTCATTAAGTGCTTGTACAGGAAGCAACAATGGCAGCCCATATTGTCCAGATTTGGAATTTTATAGAATGCATAACAACAATGAATTTAGATTGAGAGGGAAGAAAAATGATGAGAATTCAGTTTCATTGAACCTGCGTATCGCGGACTTACGAGGTAAATATGATTAGCTCAAACCATATTTGTTTGTAATTTTTTGATAGATGCCCAGTTACACTTATGGAACTGACTATTAATGCTAATCCATTAGTACTAGCTCGAAGTTATTTTAGACGAAGAAAAGTAACTGCTAGTAAGTGGATCTTTTAGTGATTATTATTTAATAATTAATTAGTTATATATTATTATGAATGATGTCATTTATTAGGATTATGGTTTTTGTAATCCATGGTTTAGGGAAGGAGTTGGAGACCTCTCTTACGTCTCCTTGACTTTGTTGATCAAGTTAATTTTGCTATCAATTTCATCAGTTAGCGACTAATTTTGCAGGGTACCTATCAGTTTTATCTTTATATCGGCGAATAAGGTCCATCATAAAACAATGCAAACTGATTGTCATTACCGTGAACTTTGCTATTTGCAGGTCGAGTGAGGAATATACATTTTCTGTTTTACCTTGATTCTGATACTGCACTTTCAGTGGCTGCTGAGATGGTTGAGCATTTGGAACTCGCAGACCATGATGTAGCATTCATTGCTGAGTTTATCGATTACCTGATCATGAAACTTATACCTTCCTGGAAGCCTTTATCTGGTTATATTGCAAACAGGGAAACAAGTTCTTGTGGTGGATCTCCTCTCCATATTAATGGAAAATCCTCTAATGCGTATCTATGGGAATCAATGTTGATGGGCGGTCCATCTGAGCTCTCCGATGAGCAGGATATGTTGTCTGGATTGATAAATCCCGTAAAAAATTCTATGCAGGACGAGGATGAAAGCTGGTCCAACAACCCTAATGGCTCCATTTTTAAAGTTGAATGCAGTCCAATTCTCGATAGTTTTGAAGATCACCACTCGTATGCATCTGCTGGTTCCAAGATTATTGTTGAAGACAACTCTACCAAAAACGGTAAAGCAAAGGAGTTTGATTCCAATCTCGATGGAAATTCAAAAGGGTCTAACTGGTTTGCATCGGAACTGGGGCTTGGAGATTCTTTCTTCGACGACTGCAAATCCGAGAATAACACAAATAACACGGGCGTATTGTCCCCGACCAATGAATTTGCAAAGAATTTGGAACTGTCATTTCATGACATGTGTGGAACTTCTGAAGTGATGAGCTTGACAGGTAGTTGTTTCTCGTTATCCATTGTGGACAAAGATGTGGATGGTGATCTGAAGTTGGAGCTTGAAGCCATAGAAGCACAGTACCAGCAATGGTTTCAAGAACTCGGGAGAATGAAGGAAGAAGCATTGGAAGCGACGAAGAAGAGATGGACGGCAAAGAAGAAACTCGCTGTTCAATGAACCGAAAAGGCGATGCCCATTCTCGTGGACTTTCGAGTGTTGTTTCAAACTCTTGAACAAACAGGTTGTGGTGATGGTCAAAACCAGAAGAATGTGTTTGTTGGGTGCGGCTCTTTTTTATCAGAAGTCGTCATCCTCTGTCACTGTCAACTTCATTTTGGTATTTCCTCCTGATTTTAGCTCTCTTCTTCTTTTCATATTTATTAAGACTTGCATTCTCTGCACTTGATAGCAATCAACGAGTTTCTGCTTGGGTTAGAAATTGATTAGAGATAATGAATCACTTATTATTTACTTATTTAACATTAAATGTGATATAGATTTTACTGGATTTAAATAATAATGGCTCATATCTGTGATCTATTTTCTACAATAAACTTATGAACTCCATCTCCATCCTCGAAGCAGCTATATCCAGCCGCCTTTGTTACACTGCTGCTCTTCATCCTCTTCCTCATCTCTGCAACTCCATCCCATTTGCCTTTTGAAGCATAAATGTTGGAAAGTATGACTTAGTTCCCAGGTTTCGATGACGCCAGCTTACTCAGCTGCTTTTCCAGCTAGCACGGCATTATTGTGCAAACTACAAGATCCTAAAAGAGCCCCCCAGATTACAGAATCTGTAGTCAGGCATGGTTTGGATGATATCATATACTTCTTGTAGCTTTCCAGCCCGACCTAAGAGATCGAAAATGCATCCATAGTGTTCTAGTTTCGGAGCAATATCGAACTCTCCCACCGTTGATTCAAAAACCTTCCACCATGAGTCCGACAAATGTTATATTATCTGGTCTAGTTCCATCTCTCTGTACCAGCCAGGCAGCCACCATCTCTCTGTACCAGCCACAAAACAATGCATGGTAAAACTCAAAACATCTTCTATAATTGAAATAAAGAAGAAAAGAAGCTAAAAATTAGAGATGGCTTACAAGCATTTGAGTATAAAGGTGAAAAGCTGCGCTGCATTGTCCATGGAGAGCTAACCCCATAATCATTAAATTCCACGAACATAAGTTTCTTTTTCCACCAATCTCATCGAAAATTTGTCTTGCAGTCTCGATATTACCGGACTTTGCCTGCAGTTCCAATACGGCATTAATTACGTACCTATTGTCGAAGAAGCGATTCTTTCTGGCATAGTCTTCGACCCTCTTCCCAATCTCCATGGCTCCAAGATTTGCACAAGCAGGAAGAACACTGGCTACAGTGACTTCATTTGGTTTGACTTGCGTCTCCTCCATTTCCAAGAACATTTCTAAAGCCTTTACGTGGTCACCGTTCTGCGAGTAGCCAGAAATAATGGCTGTCCAAGAGATAACATTCCTTTTGGGCATTGACTTGAAAGTTTCCAAAGCTCTCTTCATGTCGCCAGACCTTGCATACCCAGCAACCCAAGAATTCCAAGAGGGCACATCTGGTTCGACCATTTCCTCAAACACCTGGGCTGAGGAGGAAAAGGAAGCGCAGGAGGCAAAGAGGGAGGTGAAGGAATGTTGGTCGGGAGGGCGGCCTTCACGCCGAGGAAGACGGCCGTGAAGGAGGGAGGTCGGAAGAGTAGGCCCGAATGAGCTTTTTGTAGAGGAAGACGGGGGGTTTAGAATGAGGTTGAAACGGCCAAGTCTGACATTTGAAGAAGCTTGGCAATCAAGAGATGGGTAGAGCTCACGTTCGAGTGGACTCGACCAAGCTGATCCAAAATTTTTTTGATTTGTCGAGCCTGACCAGTTTTTCAAGCTGAGCATGTCGAGCTTGTTAAACCTATTCGAGCCGAGTATGTCGAATATTTTTTTTTTTTTAAATTTGGCTCGAGCCTCGAGCCTCGAGCCTATTCGAGACGAACCCGAGCCAAGCCTAAACGAGCCTACATATGTAAATAATCTCAATTTATTTTTAATTTTTTAAAATTTTTCGTATTATGTTATTCAATAAATTGATGAATAATTAAACACTTAATACACAAAATTTGATATATTTATTATTATGAAAAAAATTATATATCATTGAAAAATTAAATTGTACACCAAATTTGACATTTGCCACACTACATATTAGATACATCTCAACTAGTTTGACGCCTATCTAATTGTCAATCACATGCAAAATATAAAAAATTACAAGTGTAAAACATGTATTATTCCACAAATACGATTCTGGCAAATTTTTTTTAAAAAAATTTAGTTCATAAAACACATTAACATTAACGAAACTCAACAATCTAATTGTACGCATACATGGATGAGTAACTTTTAATTGCTTGTGCAAAAATGAACTACGCCAGAACAATTACTTGATGAAGTGAGATTGAGAGTGTGAAAAATTAAGAGAATTTGAGATTTTTCAGTGAAAATCTTCTACCCCCAACCCACTTTTATAAACACCAAAAATTAGTGAATCAACGGCTAGATTTTGGAAAGTTGGTTTTATCTAACTATCTCATGACTGTTACCTTGTCCATGTGTCAGCGAGAGAGAGAGAGTGCCCTGCCGGCTCGGATGGTTGACGGTATGACGGCGACGAAGGCTCGACAGCAACAAAGATTCGATGATGACGAAGACGACAGCGAGCGACGAAGAATTGACGTCGAGCCCTCGAGCTCGATAGTCGATAGACGGCGAGAGAGAAAGACTAGGCCAGAGAAGACTCGATAGTCGACGACTTGGAGCGAGATCTGGATCGCCGGGGAGGGAAGGGGACGATTCATCGGCTCGAGGGTTTGAGGTTTTCGAGCGTGGCTCGCTCGCTCGAGCTCTCGAGCCGGGCTCGAGCCTGGATCAGCTCGGTACTGTACCGATCCAAGGTGTAAAGTGGATATACAAAAAGAAGATAAATTCTCAAGGTAAGATCGAAAGATATAAGGTGTTGCTAGTTGCAAAAGCTTATAGGCAAAATTCGACATTGATTATGATGAAATTTTACTTTGGTTGCGAGAATTGAAAGCATTCGACTTTTTTTTTATTTCAAGCTACACAACTCGAGTGACAAATCTATCAATTGGACGTAAAATTGACATTTTTAAATGAAGTTTTAGAAGAAGAAGAAGTCTATGTAGAACAACAGTCCCGGTATATAAACCTAGAAAGGAGAGCGAAATGTTGAATCTTAAGAAGACATTTTACGGGTTAAAACAAGTGCCTTGAGCACGGAATATCTGAATCGACACTTACTTCAAGGAGAATAACTTTATACAATGTCCTTGTGAGCATGCACTATGCATTAAGAAAGAACAACGTAATTTGCTTATTGTTGTTTTTTATGTTGATGTCCTTATTTTCATGGGAAGCAATGCGAATATGATTAAAGATTTTAAAAATGCTATGATGGAGGAGTTTCAAATGATAAACCTAGGATTGATGAAATATTTTCTTGGTCTTGAGATCATACAAGGAAATTTTAGAATATTTGTGTCATAAGAAGCCTATGCAATAGACATTTTGAAGAAGAACAAGATGAAAGAATGCAAGCCAGTTGCAGCGCAGATGGTACCCGGTACGAAACTCTCTAAATTTAAGGGAGAAGTTTGCGTAAATGCACGTGAATACCTTAGTTTGGTAGGAAGTCTACAGTATCTCACATGCACAATACCGAACATCGCATATAGTGTCGCATAGTGAGTCAATACATAGAGGATCCAACACAATCACACTTCAAAGCTATTAAAATAATATTTTGATATGTTTGAGAAACTAAATCACTCGGCCTACTTTACTCAACGGCAGATGAATTCAAGCTGATATGATATTCTGATAGATATTAGTGCAGAGATATAAATGACCAGAAAAGTAGAGCGAGATGCATGTTCTACATACAACATTCACATGGCTCTCGAAGAATCAGTTAATCGTAACGTTGTAAACATGTGAAGCAAAATATGTGGCAGCATCTTGGTGTATGCCACACGATATATTTGAAAAATTTACTACAAGAGTTAAATCTACAATAACAAAAGGCAACTAAAATATGAGTGGACAATAAATTGGCTATTGAATTGATCCAGAATCTCATTCATCTTAAAAGGAATAAGCATATTGACGTTCGTTTTTATTTTCTGGAGCGTATAAAGATTTGAAAAGTAAAAAATGATTTACGTTGCAAGTGTATCATAAAAAAATGATGAAAGCTTGGAAAGGAGAGAATGGTTATAAAAAAATAGAGTTAGCGGTGCAGAATGAGTATAAACTTACGAAGAAAGACAAAGTCAGAAATTCAGGCGTTGCACGATTTCAAGAATTTTGATCACATATAATTAGAATATAAGAAATGCTAATGGCTGCTAGCGATGGGTATCGGCTTGCAATAGCTCTCTTCGTCGTTCTCGTCCTCCGCCCCTAGCCCCGCCCTGGATGTACTCAAGAAGTTTAGGCTCTTCATTACATTAATTCCCCTCCGTATCTTTCAAAAGCGGATTTACGTGGTTCAATTCAAGGCAAACACTCAGAAAATGGTCTCAGAAATGAATTTATGGGCTTTTTAGAGACGAGTTAGACGATGTTTCAATTAACAAATTCCACTTGCTTGTCAATCTACTCGGTTTCTGTTTCTTAGACCTTAATTCCCATGGTGGCTTCAGTCAAACCTCTCAGGAACAATCAACAACTGTGCAGAAATAATGGCGGAGATGGGACTGGTTTTTTCTTGTTCCGTGGATATCATTAACTACTTAACATCTCTAACAAAAAAACATTTTATTCGCTATACATTGCCTCCAATGGCAGTCTGCGAAAAAGGTTTCTTCTATTCGTTTTTATGTATCAGATTCAAGACCAGAAGTCCCACCACTCACTCGAGTTAGACGGGGGAAATATCAAAGCTTCTGAGTCAAGACTGCTCCAGTTTTCCTGTGATGTCGTGTTTGGCCCGTTTCCATACCTCACAACCTTAGCTTCATCTTCTTCTCTTAGCTGACCGTCATAATCTGCCCTCGTCAGGTCCGACAAAACCCCATCTTCGCTTTCAGATCCTTCGAAGGACAAGCTAGGTTTCTCCTCTGGTTCTGCGACTTCCAACTTGGGTTCTCCCGCGTTTTCCTCCTCACGCCGTCGACGAGCAATTACATCAGTCAGCTTCTGCAACTGTTGATCAAAGGAAACGCCGATTAATCATTACATAATTGACTGAAGGTGGGTACAAAAGTGGGGTACCTGAGAAACCAAAGCCTGTTTTTCCTTGTTCATAGCCTGGAAACGAGAGAGCAAGGCATCATAGTTAGACCGCAGAAGATTGAACTCATGCTCCAGCTGCTTAGACTTCCATCGAGCCCTCTTGTTCTGGAACCATATAGCTACCTGCCTGGGTTGCAGTCCCAGCTGGGTCGCCACCTGAACCTTCTTCCTGGGCTCGAGTCTCGTTTCAGACTCAAATATGGTCTCCAACAGTCTGATCTGATCGTCGCTAAACCTCTTTCGAAACATGGAATTCTTTGTCTCCTTCCTCCCGAAAGCGCTAGGAGAGCTGACCATGCTACAGTCGTAGATGGAGCCGTCGTACTCAAACGTCATGCGTCGGCTGCGCGATCAAACGGGAATATGCTCTATTTAAAACTGCTTCATACCCAGAATTTACTTATTTATGACTAGTACTAATAACAGTCTTCTGAAATTAGCTCCATGTCACAGGATTAACTTCATATTAAAAAGAAGCCGAAGAGGGTTTTATGCAGGCCCTGGCATCTATCAGATATTTAATAAAGAAGACGATGACAGTGAGATGATTAAAAGGGGCAAAGGTCAGCAGCTGCACACGTTACCCAATAAAAGGTCATCAGGTGTCCGCTGGGGCGATGAGGTGGCGACACTCGTTTGACGTTTCCGGTAGGGGAGGTGTCGTAGCCAACCGGGAGTCTCTCTCCCTGTTTTCTTATACTTTTTGGTTGACCACCCACTGATCGCCACGCACAGTTTTGACTTTTGGGTTTCTGCTATTTTGCTAAGGACGGGGACGGAGTGAATAATTGGAGGAGAAGCCAAGTACTACAGGGACGAAATGAGTCGCTATGGCTTCAAAACAAAGGAAAAGAAGTACGGTGTAGTGTAGTTAGACCTTGTTAACTTGTAAACTAATGATTTATGTGTTTATAAATCATATTGATTTCTTCTATAGAATTTATACCAATCATTATGTCACACTTTAGCAGTTATTTTATACATTATTATTGAATATATTTTTATTTTTATATTATAGGGTAACTCCTTTTCATGATATTGTAATTAAATTAGGTAGGTAAATCTCTAATAAGCCCCCAAGGATTTTCTCTTTTATCTGTCCTCTTTTCATGATATTCAACATGTCTTTTAGACGAATAAAAAGTAACTCCTTTTCATCTTTACTAAGCGATACACTTTTAGAGATTTATTCTTTTTTAACTTTTTTTTTCTTTCATTTGTGATTTATTGAGAATAAACAATTATAATTTCTATCGCATTATCAACATGCTAAACTATCGTCCCGAAAACATTGTTTCCTTACAAGGGAGCTTTGAGTCTGTGTATTTATGAAAGTGTAAAGATAAAAAAAAAAACTATGAAGTTTGGTAAAATAAGCTAAACAATTCTAAGGTTTAAAATAGGTGAAAAAAAAACTTATTGGAGAGTAGAGGTGGCAAACGAGCGAGCTGACTCATCGGCTCGAGCCCAGTAGGCGAGCCCGGCTGAAGCTCAGATATCAGGCTCTCGGGCTCGAGCGAGTGAGCTAGGCTAGCCAGCTCGCCCTCGAGTCCGCTCGAGAGCTCACCCTCGCCACCGATCGATCGGTCAATCGACAATTTCTCGTCAGCAATCGATCAATCGACGACGATAGGCCTCGCCGGTCTCCATCGTTGCTCGGGAGAGAAACGCTGATGTTTGGTTCGGCAAATTGCCAGGATGGTGGCCAGATCTCGTGATCGACCGAATCGCGTCGTTTTCTCTCGCCGAGCGTCGCCGCCGTCACCGCTTGCCCACTGTCGGCCTTTAGTCATTGCCGTCGGTCACCTTTTTTTGTCGATGCTGCCACCCCATCGAAGATTGGAGTTGGAATCGCGAAATAACAACTTCAATCACACGACCCCTTGCTCGTGCTCAGCTCCCGCCCTTCTCTCTCTCTCTCTCTCTCAAATAGAAATGCAATTTCTTATATCACGTTATCTAATGCCCGACAACAAGAATATAAAGAATTTTGTAAAGCATCTAATATGAAACCTAGAAAATTAAAAACGAATCTTTCTATTAGGTGGAATTAGACTTATTTAATGTTAAAAAATGTTAAACCGTATTGGTTTGTTATTTGTGCCTATGTTAGTAAAAAAATGGTTTAACTTTATATCAAAGTAGTTGCGATATTGCTGATTTATTTCTTAAATTTTTACGACCATTTTTTGAGGCTACTAAAGAATGTTCGAGAATTTATTATCCCATTACACATCGTTTTCTTCCAATTTTTATAAATTTAACGGGTAGTTTTGATAAATATAAACAAATAAATGCATTTTTTGATATAATTGATAGTATGAAAATTAATTTTAAAAAATATTGGCTTGACGTACCTAATATTTTTTTCTTTGCATTTGTAATGCATTCTCGTTTTAAAATAATAGTATCTCAATAAGTGCTCGATACAATTTCTAGTCATTTAGGTATCGGTACTCAATCAAGTCTAGTCAATTAAAAAACGATCTTTGTTGTTTTGGACTTACAAAGTAAATATTCTGATTTTACTCGTTCCTCTCATATCCCTTCGAGCTTTTGCACATCGCTTACAATTCATGGAAAACATACATGCAAACATAGAGATAGTGATGTTTTATTTTATTTGAGCGAGACGAACTCAAATCGCTCTATTACCATTTCTAGGTTGATACACCTTGAACA
This sequence comes from Begonia fuchsioides, assembly GCA_003255005.1. Classification (NCBI taxonomy): domain Eukaryota; kingdom Viridiplantae; phylum Streptophyta; class Magnoliopsida; order Cucurbitales; family Begoniaceae; genus Begonia; species Begonia fuchsioides. The sequence continues at coordinate 474,240 of QAOC01003880.1, forward strand.
GTAAAATCTCCAATTAGTTTTTTTTTCATATCTTTTTAAAAAAATTAATAAGTAAAAATGTTGATATACATGACGACCACAAAAATAACGCTACTATTACTAAGAGTAGAAATTGGGAAGGTTAAGACGTTTTGATCATAAATCAAATAAAGAGACGTGGCAAAAAAGTATAGAAGTGCAAACGCCACAAGTCTAACAAAAATTTACTTGTCGAAGTGCATACCTTTGTTAATAGTACATCCAACATCTTCAAGCATACACAATATCCGATTAGGACTTGAATCGTATTACCTTCATCACGAGACAATTAATGCCCTCTTTTTAATAATCTCCCCCTTAGTAATTGCCTTTCATAGGAATCGATCCCGTTGATCAAGGAATTAATACTACTTGTAGGATCTCATGCATAATCTATCATACCAAAATAAATTAGTCATGGTAAGGACACATATCCTAACTTTTTAGTGCATCCAACACCTTAAAGCAATTATGTAATTTGATTGTGACTTGAAACATTTAGTCTCTGCCACAAGACAACAATTGGCCACGAACCAGCAAAAGGTTGTTCACTCATTGCATTCAAAGTTTGATTATGGGCTTGTAGCCATTTAAGAGTCTTTAAGATTTTTTAACAGTGACAACTGACCAACTCATACGTTCTCTACAATTGTATGAAGAGAGAACCAACAAGGAGGAGTTAATTATCACCTCTTGGCAACCAAGCTCTCAATAAAAGAGAATGAGCATGATTGAAGTCAACGAGAAAGAGGCTGTGAATGTGAACGTGGACGGGAACAGAGGAAGATGCCGAGAACAACAAACTTATCAATGAAAAGAATAGTGTTTTGTGACGGAGCATGGTAGGGAAGTCACTTAAGGCAAAATGATCACTCAAGCGTCCAACGTTACGATTACATAAAGCATGAACACTAAGGTCATAGTTGATTGTTGGAATCCTTGCAATTTCAAAGAAACATTGAATTATGCTTAAAATGAAGAGTCGGAGATTCTTTTTCTTCCTTACACTGAAGGAGAAGGAACCAAGAAAAATATGTAGCTCTCGACAATGAGACAAGTTAGTCCACCGAAAAGAAAAAAATAATGGAGATTGAAGACCTGTTGATTGGATTAGCGACGTTTCAAGATAGATCCAAAGTCCAAGTTGAAGGTGGATGTAGTGCTGTCAAACGAGCCGGCTCGCTCGGTTGGCTCGGCACTGTAGCAGTCCAAGCCCAGCTCGTTTTGCTACAGTGTCAAGCCGAGCCTGCCTCGAGCCAAAGCTCGAGCCCGTACCGAGCTCAGCATGTCGGCTCGCTCGAGCTGGCTCGTAAGCTCGGTAACACCGAGCCAACCGAGCCAGCTCGCTAGATACCTGTAGTGCGGTCGACCCTTAGTGTAACAACGGTCGACATTTAATAGACATTATAAATTTTGTAGGTCGACCGCATAAGAAGATGTCGACTGCTTAATGTTCCAGAATGTTTTAGGTGTCAACCACGTTTATAAATGTCGACCGCAAAAGTATTTATCGTAAGTGAAAGTGTTGACCACAGATAGAAAATAGTCGACCGGTAGACGACAAGGTGTCGACCGACGTTGTAAAAAGAGTCGACCGGTATAATGTAACGACTAAAATTTCCATATTCAACGGTAACATCCGGACGACCTTGGAAATACTGCAAGTCGACCAGGGGTAGCTGTTATGAGGGAATTCTATAAATTGTATGAGTTAGTCGAGAATTTCTTATGAATCCACCACTAGCACAATGAATCGACATTACAAAAAATATCACGAGTACTTGCACTCGAAAGATCGTATGCAATTGCAATTAAACACTCTTGGTACCAGAAATTTTGTTTATTCGCATGATAGAATGTGAGAAGGTGCTACAAAATATGTGGCACAACGAGAGTTACATCTCTCAATGTTTGATCACGAGGGAACCGTATTGGAACGCCTGACAACAAGAGTATCGAGAATTTTGATTGTTACAGATGACATGCAACGAGAGTATCGACAACAAGAGTATTGCACAACGAGAGTTACCTTTCATTTATTTGTCATATTTTAAATTTGATTGTTAAAGATGACATGCAATTTGTATCACCGCATATTGATGCAATTAGATGTGCAATTTCGTTTATTTCTTCGTCAAATGCCCGACAACAAGAGTATCGAGAATTTTGTAAAGCGGCTAACCTCAAATCTAGAAAACTAAAAACTGATGTTTCAACTCAGTGGAACTCAACATATCTAATGTTAGAAAATGATAGACCGTATTGGAACGTCATTTGTGATTTTATTAGTCAAAAGACACAATGTTTTACTTTGGATATTTGTAGTTGTGATATGGCTAATCTATTTCTCAAATTTTTGCAACCACTTTTTGAAGCCACCAAAGAATGCTCGAGAATTTTTTATATCTACTTTTGAAAGATACAAAAAAATTGATGCATTTAATGAAATCGTAACTTCAATGGAATTTAAATTTCATAAATATTGGCTTCAAGTACCTTCTATTTTTTCATTTGGTAGTATTATGCATCCGAAATATAAAATCAAAGGGCACGAAGTTGATGCTTGATAAAATTTTGGAGAACCTAGATTTCGCCTCTGTATGCAGTCCAAACACATTGCGTAGCGACCTTGCTACTTTGTTTGGTACTTATCAAACTAGATTTTCCACTGCACGAACTCATACTTCGTCGATGTGGCATTGACGTCGGGTGATAGTTGGAGGTGCCGACCGCATTGATACATGGTGTCGACCGCATAGCTACATGGTGTCGACTGCATATCTACTTGGTGTCGACCGGATGAATACAGTGTCAACCGCATATATACGAAGGTGCCGACCGCACCTTCGCCAGGACGTTGGAGGTGTTACTAAGGTGTCGACCGCTGCTCATTCCAGAGCATTTTATGGTGTCGACCGCACTCATCCACTTGGCACAATGAATGATTTCAGTGTTTATATTTCGATTAGTACAATGCATGATTATTAATTGTTAACTCTTTCACGAATTGATTTCAAATCAGATGCTATATATGTTGAATGCTATTGATTCGATGTTTCGATGCTATTGTTTTCGAGTTTCTTTGAGATATTGATTTGATGCTATTGTTTTCGTGTTTCTTTGGCATAATGGAGGCGATACATACAAATGTTATCAAACTTATTTTTGGCAAAAAAAAAATTTGGATTGAAGAAAACAATAGGCATAAATTTTTCATCAAAACTTAAAATTACATAATACATAAAGTTATAAAACTTCAATATACGAAAACAAAATTTCTATGTTAGCCTCGTTTGGCTCGGCTCGTTTAGGCTCGACAGGCTCGACTGACTCGGTTCGGCTTGCTCATTTAGGCTCGAGGCTCGCGAGCCGGTTGGAGCCAATTTTTTTTTTAAAAAAGCTCGACCGAGTCAGCTCGAATAGGCTCAACAGGCTCTACAGGCTCGACGAGCCGGCCGTCCAGGGCTCGAGCCGGCTCGTTTGCCACCACTAGGTAGATGTGCCAATTTAGTTCATACGAATATATGAGGTCATCAATGAAGTAACAAAGCTTACGATATTTCAGCTTAAGAGAACTCTTGGAGAAACAGTGAATAATTTGAGTTTTATATTTCAAGACGATAAAAGATTTGTGATCGGTGAAGGAAACAGTGCAAAAATAGAATGCTTTTATTGAATATTCAAGCTGACATTGGTTGATATCCCAAGGTTTACGTGAAGGACATCTCATGGTCTGGTTCATCATACTCGCCATATCAATTATAGTAGATTGAAAACATTGGGCCAGAAGAATTATTCAAAGGCTTAGCGTTCGTTGACCAAGTAGATCACTTATGTGATGAATGTTTTGTTGGTAAATAATAATTTATTTTATGAATTATGAGAATAATTATAATACATATCAAATTTTAAAAGAAGCTAATTAACCGTTTGAACTTTAACAACATTTTAGGAATATCTCATCATCACGTTTATTTGATTTTTATATGTGAGCTAATTTGATTAGCAATTTTAGTCTTTAGTCACTTTTAACGATTTTTCTAAAAATAAAAGAATCTAAAATAATAATTTTTGTTTTTATTTTAACTCAGTTAACATTAGAAAAAATAAAAATTTTCATCAAAATATATTATATTTTACTTTTTAATCATTATTAACTGATTCATGTATGTTAGATAAACCTACATGCTTAAAATCAAAAGAAAAAGTGATCCAAGGTTATTTCATTCAATTGGTAATAAAGTTGTAAGTACCTCTATGGTTCACAGTCTAGATTGATTTATATTAATTTCTATAGTTTTCTTCCGAAGGACAAGATCAAGAACCGTAATCTCCTTCAACTTGTCCACTTTTTCTTCATTCAACCAAGCAAGGTCGGGCGTTTCCACTCTCGTCAACAATAAGACTGTGGGCTCTTCCTCTTCACTGCACGAGAGATATGCTTCATCGGTTCTCAATTTGCTTCTGCACTACGATGAATTATGGCCCATCTTGTTGGAATTGAAGCACTTGATGTGGCTCTCGTCACGGCTGCTGCAATCGAAACTCCCTACTCTTTCTTTTCACAATAAGCCACTAGGTCCGCCCTTGCCTTGGCCTGCTCCGCATCCACGTCCTCCTCATCTGCGATTTTTTTTTTTCGCTAGAGCATTGTTCCTCTTGTTTCTTGATAACGAATCGCCACCGCTGTTCTTTTGAAAGAAATTGGAATTTGGAAAACTGAGTTTCTTGAGAGGAGATAAAACAAAATTTGGAAGACAAAACAATTTGTGGACTCTTATCTTCTTTCCATTTCATTCAGCCACTATTTATAATACAATGTGTCATAAATAACATTAAAAAAAAATTAAATTAAATAGTAACCCTATTTATTTTTAAAAACTCTCATAATAATTATTTTTGATCTTTTGTTATTAAAACGACCATAACTTCTTTTACAGTGCTCATAATGACTTGAACATCAAAGTAGTGAAAACTAGACGTCCGGGGCAAAGAAATTCATATGTCACACGTTAAATTTAGTAGTTGTTTGCTATTTCAAAAGTCAGTTAAAATCTATTATAAAAACTAATTGATTTTTATTACCCTTATTCATTGATTTTAGCATCTCAAATGTCTCAGATTTTTCCAATTCGAGATGTCTCCGTGTACGATATTAGACTTTCTTTTAAAAAATGTGTCATTGCTTGCTTGCCAAGTACACAACCTTCAAAAAATTTATTAGTGAAATAAATATGAGGCAGCTCATGGACGATTTCCATTGTTGCTAACTCTTTTAGTCGATCATACATAGATGTTCATACCTCAAGTACCATAAGCTTGCTTTCTCCTCTATGTTGACTTGAAAACACATCTCTTGTATATCCTTCAAGTTGAGTTTACATATTTGATTTTTTGCCTTCTTCACATGTGCGAGTAACTGACCATGTTTATCCTACAAGTGCAACATCCGATCTTTCATGAAAACTGAACACTCTTTCTCCAATAGTTGCCCCATGCTAAGAATATAACTCTTCCATAATAGACATCATCCATAGTACCTTCTTTTATATCCTTTTGAAAAAAAAAACACAATTTTCCTTGGTCTTTGACTTGGACTTTCGATGCATCTTCAAAAGACACATGTCATTCTCTCATCTCTTGCATATCAACAAAGAAATATTTGTGCCTACACATATGATTGCTAGCACCGGTGTCGAGGTACCACACAATATCGCTATTTGGAGTGGAGTCTTCATGGGCAACCATGAGAACACCATAATCTTTGTTTTAATCTTTCGCGATTAGATTTGCGTTTTCTTCCACCTCCTTCTTCTTGGAGTAGCAATCTTTTGTACAGTGTCCATATTTGCCGCAATTGTAATATTCGATATTTGGACGATTTGATCCACCACCTCTTCCATGAACGCGATCTCGTCAACGCTAATTTTGTTGACTTGTTTCTCCTCTATCTTCATAGTTATTTCTACGATCATGACCTCTTCCGAGATCAAAACCGTGATCTCCACGACCACATCCTCTTCCTCAGTTGTATTGAGCATACAACATTTTATCCTCCTCGAGGATCATCTTTGTTTGTAAGGCCTCCAAGACGCCTTCTTTGTTTTTCTTCTTTCATTTTTTATACTCTTCAAGAGTGCCCGCGAGTTCATTGACGGACATTTATTCTAAGTTCTTTGACTCTTCGATTGCACATACGACATTCTAAAGTTTATTTGTCAATGATGAGAGAATTTTCTCCACAACTCTTGCATCCGTAAGAGTTTCTCCATTTTGTTAGAGTTGATTTGCTACTGTTTACACACGAGTAATGTAGCTAGATATTTCGAGTCTTTCATCTTCATGGACTCCAACTCACCTCGTAGAGTTTGAAGACGCACTTGTTTGACTCGATCGGCACCTTTGAACATTTTTTTGTAAAGGATACATACTTCCTTCAAGTTGATGCACTAGCAATATTCTCAAAATCCGACTCATTTACTGCTTAGAATAAGAGATATAGAGCATTCTAATCCTTTATTTGCATTTCTTTCAATGCTTTCAATTGGTTCATTATAGAGGAACCAATATTTTCTTATTCATCGTAGCCATTTTTTACTCCTTCACACACATCTTGTGCACCAAGTAAAACATGTCTTTTAATACTCCAATTGTTGTAGTTTGTCTTGGTTAGTTGTGAAAGCGATATTTGCCACAACGTTGAGCTCTCATAGTTTGAAATAACTCCGATACCAATTTGAAAGAAATCAGAATTCAAAAAAACCGAGTTTCTTGAGAGGAGAAGAACGAAATTTGGAACAGATAACAATTTGTGGACTCTTGTCTTCTTACTATTTTATTCAGCCACTATTTATAATACAGAGTGACATAAATAATATTAAAAATGAAATTAAATCAAATAGTAACTTTAATACTATTTATTTCTAAAAACTCTCATAATAATTATTTTTTACCTTTCGTTACTAAAGCAACCATAACTTTTGAATATTCAAAACGTCTTAACCTTCCCAATTTCTCCACAAAAATGCTTGGAATGACGTGAAACTTGAACCAATGGAAACTAGACGTTTGGGGCATAAATATTCATGGGTTACACGTTAAATTTTGTGACTGTTTTGCTTTTCCAAAAGTCAGTTGACATTTACCATAAAAAACTGACTAGTTTTCATTACCTATATTTATTTAATTTAATACTCAACACTTTTGCACATAGGTGTGCGCTTTCCTATAGCAAGCGTATAGAAAAGATAGGCCCTCGCTAGATGTCAAAGGTCATTTGCAGTCTTCTTTTGCGAAACCTATAGCAAGATGTCTTCTGAGAGCATTTAGAAAAGATAGGCCCTCGCTACTTTGTCATTCTTTGCATCCACAATCGTATTGTCCTTCTGTTGTACAACCTTCGAGGCTCGTTGGGCATCCATGAACTCCTCCACCTTAATAGTTGAGGTGGTATAGCTACCTTGATAGGTGAGGTGACATAATTTATCACTATGAGCTACGAATAATTGATTGACACAATGCTGCAATCTCTCGTTGTTGCAACCTTAGGAGCAAACATCCCTCATACCAAATGAATATTTTATCTTTTAGAGAAATTAAGTTTCCAAGAGTCATCTCTTCGTTAAGTCATAAAATACAAAAAAAAAAAGAGAATTCTAGCTTGCTGTTAAAAATCCATACAAATTAGCCTAGAAATCCTATAAGAAATATCACCAAATCATTCCACCAATTGATGAATTTTGTTGATGAAAATAACAAATCAAGATTATTTCCGACAATTACTAGGTTGATCTAAACATAAAAATTTGAGATTCACAAGCTCATTTAGACAATAACACGACGGCAATGATATATTTAATCAGTCATAACGGGCGTTGAATGGATTACAATTATTGGTTTTTTCTTTCTTTGTTTCCTGTCAAGACCGACGTAACACAACGCAGGCTTCAAGAATGCCGGTAATAACGTTGTTATCTGTAGCCACCGTCGTCCTCTACCTGTCGTTCCTAAATGTCCTCTCTCAACGCATTGACTGCAAGAGAGAGATGGCAATGGCAGCCCATATTACGGGGGCATATGCGACTTTAAGATGGAAAACCAAGTTAGCAACACTTTTATTTAATCAGATTCCCATAAATTCACATCACCATGTTCGTCTTGGTTAGCTGAATTTGATCAGCTATTTTTTAACCCAAAGAACATTAGGTTTCTTACACGAAAACGAGGAGACGTCGATTCCAGCTACATGAGACGTGAGACTGAGCTGCAAGCAATTAATTATTTATAATGTTATTGATTAATTTATTTTTCTGACCCTACCTAAGTTTTGTGAAGAACATTGTATTCAGATCTAGCAATACGATCAGACGATAGCAAAGCTTAAACGGCCAGCAATGTTCCAAATATTTATTTGGTTTGATAAAATCACACCCGGACGGATAATCTCATGACCCCAGTCGATCATTTATTTAATCGCCAAAACATACTCTTTCTCAGCAAAATAAAGGCAAGACAGCGGACAAAGAAGGCCCCACTGGTAATAAACGCGACGGGAGAGGTGTATGAATTGTGGGTTGTCCCCATTGACATGTGAAGAAAGAAGACGATGGTTCCGTTTAGGAGAGAAATACAGATGTTTTCATCATCTTGTCAATTGTTTGGTTTTGAGTAGTAATGGCTGGTCAGTTAAAAGGACGTTTTCTCTCTAGCTGACCAATTTATTGACACTTTTTTTCTCAATATTTGCCGAGAGGATTGGTATTCATTCGCGTCCACACCTCACCCTCGTGAACAATGTGATTTGCATTCAATGATGTACCCTAATCCAGAGATGTTTTAAGACTCGTGTTTTTTTTTTCTTAATAATTTGTCTAGTTTTCCCGAACTATAGCTTTTAACCACCCTTTTATTCCTCTTTTTTCTTCTTTCGCGTTTTGCTAATGGAAGTACTTATCATAGACATTTGAACGTAGCCAGGCCCGTAGGGAGAAGCACTAAGAAGGAAGAAGTAAAACTACAGAAATAGAGCGAGTGAGAGACGGGAAGCACCCTGTAAGTGAAGGCTATTTGTCGGTCATCGCCTCGAATTCCTCGCCCTGCGCATCCAAAAAGTGACACGCCAGACGAGGGGCTCATTAATTAATTAGACCATATTATAAAATTAAGAATTCCAATATATTAGAAGGGTAGACAGAGAGAGAGAAGGGTAGAGAGAGGAAATGAAGTAATAAATGAGGATTCAACTACTCCTCTGACTCGCTTGCATTCTTCCTTTACTTTGATTCCATTTCTCATTGAAGCTCATCATTTCATCATTATTATTATGGTCGAGGAGGTGATCAGAATCCAACGCTCTGGTCAATGAATCAAGGCCATATCTGATCTCGCACTTGTGTTTTGGCATGCAGTGATATTTAAGGGTATGTTTGAAAACCTTAAGTCCAATGGCGGGTTTCACTTTTCTTGTACCATGTCTTAAATGTCTCATTAGATGGTCGTTCTCATCCCACGGTGGATATGTATGCATGGTCGAATCATCGGTTCGATCGAGAGCGCTTCTGGCTTCTGAATGGGTCGTGGTCATTTCTGGAAGTGAAAACGCAGCTGGTGGGGTCAAAGTCTGCTCATTTTCGTCCTTTGCAAAGTTTGGGTTCCACTCTTCTTTTACTTCCTTATAAGCCCTCCAAGCCATATCATTCTGATTCATCACTGTCATCTCTCTCTCTATCTCTCTCCCCCCTTGAAGATAGGCGAGTGTCTTGGGGGATAAAGAGATATGAGCGCAGAGGAAGCACACCCACATACGCACAGACTTGAGGGTTGGGTTCTGAAGAAAAATGGCAGGATTTGGAGCTTTTTGTTTTGAGGGGAACGTTGTCTGGCTCGAGGACCCTATTATTCTTTCCATTTGGTTCCTTAGGCCACACTTTCATCGGAACACCTTCTGGGATTTCTGTTCTTAATTAGTGTCGTCGGACCAGGCTTCATTCCCCTCAATTATGTGCTCCCGTTACGCTTCTACCCAAAGGTTTGCTTTCTTTTCTATTCTCTCTCTTCCTCTAACTATATTGTTTTTTGTCTGGAAAATATGCTGTCTGCTGAATTAAATTCACATTGTTTTGGTTTTAAGAGCAATTAAGGATGTTACTTATTCGCAGATTGGTATAATGATGAAAATATTTGACTTTGGATCTGAATGTTGGCCATTTGATTTTCTTTTACTCATGGCTTCATGATTGTGTTTTCCTGTCAGGCTATCTCTAATTACGATCAATCATTATACTCATTTTTGTCATCATGACTTCCCCAGTTTCATCTGTTTCTTTCTGCCTACAGCATGTTCCATTTTTCGACTCAGCTAATCTCTCTCTCTCGCCCTCTGTGGGTTTCAAGCTGGTGACGGGGGCTACAATCTTAGCCTCAATCTTTTGGTAATTGCGACAAATTTTCAAAACGCTTGGCAGCCCCTCTTTATCTTGTGAAGATGAAGTTTTACCCCATCTGATTTCTGTCACATGGCTTTGTCCTCCACTTCTAAATTCGAATGGTGTCAATAGGCTGAAAAGCAATCAACTTTAACTTCCTTATTTTTAACAATTGGCTCTGGTGACTTACAACTGCGAAACTTGACCGGTTTTACTTGCCGAATAAGAAATCATCGCTGAAAGAGAATGCTCTCGTCATTCCATATTTGGTCGCAATATGAAAAGGGTTGAGGCTACACTTTCGTAGGGAGACCCAGCTCATCCTGTTAAACCTATTCATATACAGTCTTATATTTCCTCATCTACCCACAGCAGTGTCTACTTTTGAGCTCTAGAAAATGCTCTGGCGTTTCATTAGAAAAGAAGTATGCAATGATAAAAGGCTAAAATTTAATAACATAAGAGAATTGTGGATTCGTCAGTCTTCTAAACAAGTAGATGGACAATTTTTTGCGTCAGATCTATGATTATGTTTCCTGGGAAGCTTTTGTGCGAATCACCCAGTTTTAGGGTTCTGGCTTTCTCTTCTTTGCTACGCTGAATTTCCGGCCTCCACTTTACAGAGAAAGGTGTAAGATCAGATCTGACTTCATAGGTTTGAAGAAAACTACTGCTCACAAGCATTCAAAACTGTTCTCAACGTCTCTCTCTCTCTCTAGAATAGGGCTCACTCACTCCGCACCTATTGCCTCAGTCTCTCTCTCTCTCTCTCTAACACTCACCGCGAACATACACCAATACATAGGATTAGGCATTGACAGTGATGCAGGTTCTGCAGATTCAGTAGAAAAGAAAGTCCAATCCACAGGAAAGAAGCGAGCTGAGGAAATAGGAATGATGAAGCGTCCCAATCTCAGAAATTTCAATCACTTTGAAACTGAAGAAGTTTTGTTCAAAGTTAAGCCTACAAGAACGATGTCTGTCCGTTCGAGATGTGCATTTTTACATCGCAAACTCAAAAAAGTTGAAATCTAAGTCACGATGCTTTGTCTTTCTTTTGTACTACATGAAGATATGAAGAGTTCACACAATTTTTGGCCTAAATCTACAAATCCCATTAAGCTCCATTGATTACATGGCTAATAAGCAAAAGAAGTTTCATCTGCAATATTCGAAGCTTTAACTAAGCTTTCATAGTTCTATCTGTATATTTTTCGTAAATAACATCTATCATATTCCTTTGTAGCAAATACTATTTTTGTTGTTCAAACTACAAACTATACAATGTAATGATTTAACAAAGCTTGCTCATGGTTGTGTTTTTTCCTTCTTTTAAATGAGATTTTCGTCTTTGATTTTTGTTACTCCCCAAAGAATTCCAGCGACAGAATAGAAAACAACCTGACCCAAAACAGAATTGATGGTCTATTCTTTTTCTCTTAAATCTAGTTTCAAATTTTACAGGGCAAGACTTTAAAATTAATAATATCCAAATCGATAAAAAACTTAAAAGTTTAAACATAGTAACTTTAAAATAATTTTCACATATATTGAACCTAATAAATAAACATGCAACCAATATTCCCAAGTCATCCAAAAACGATCTTTAGAATGAATCAAACAAAGTTAATCTTGTCAAAGAAGGGTTCAAAATTACATAAGAAAACACATAAAGACAATCTATTTGACTAGTCCATGTTACTAGAAATTTATTTGTACAACTAGTAACTTGACATAGTGCATTCCAACTTGTCACCCCCTGGACACGTACTAAGTTTACATCTCCAAGCTGTCTGCACGGACATAGCTTAGTCGATTCAGAGATGGTAGAGTTGATAACAAGTGTCAAAGTTCGAATCTTGACAATCACAGTGTGAGAGTTGTTACCTCCAATATGGGATAGCTCCTTGTGGACGCACGTAAAGACCTCTCATCTCTAGCCTACTAAGTCACCATGACTGACCCCTCCACAAACTGTCAGGCAGAGATGGGGGGCCCTGAGGGCGAGAGATTTCGCCTTTTTTGGTAACAAGTCTACATTTCCAAGCTAAAACCAAATTCCAATTAATACAACACCTTTTGAAAATGTCCTATGTGTCGAAAATGAATTTCGATTATAGCTCATATGAAATAAACAAGTTGAATCAAGAATTCCCTCACTGATTTGACTTTGGGTTTTCCTTTGACACTATAAGATCTCCATCACAGTCTTTTTCTACGATAATAACATCACAAGACATCATCAGTTGTTTTATTTCTTAGTGACTCTCTTAACATTTTCAATTTCCGATACTAATATTTAACGTGCCCCTTATTCTTATAGAAAAAACAAGTTCTATCCCGGTTCATTGAATTTGATTTACCCCTCGAATCATGAACATCTTCACTACATTTGTTATTTGAATATCTTGTTCTACCCAAACTATGAGTCCCTCGCCTCGAGACTCAAATCCCACAATATTCTGCTTCGTCTTTTCCTTTTACAACAAAGCATCATAAACCTCTTTTAAAAATAAACTTTCTCTATTGTATAGAATATTCCACGTTGATGATGAAGTGCACAGAGTCTAAGGCACAAAGAAATTTTCTTTATTCTTTTGTTGATGAAGCAACAACAACAACGACATCTTCACTTTTTTTTTCTTTTTTCCCAATATTGTGAATTTCAATCAACCAAAATTACAAACTCAAATTATTCGATCAAAGTGTAAGACTCTTATCCTAGCTCTCATACTAATTCTTGATAATCAAACAACAATAATTGATAATATCATATAACAATTAATATCATCATTGCAACGATAATCAAATGAAAAAAATGATAACCACCAAATTATGATTATGAATGAGTAGTCTTGTTGAACAAATTGTCTTTGTCTTCCCTTTTGTCTTTCCTTCCCCTCTTGGTTTTCTCTTCGAAGTCTTTTCTCTCTTGAAATCATTCTTACAGAACTATCCCTAAGGAACTCTAATAAAAAAAAACTCTCTAGGGTTTCTTTGTTTTCCCTTTTATTTGAAGTCAAACTCACGAAATAATTTGACCCAACACAAAATTTAGAGGAGTTCCTTGTTTACAAATTATGGCACATCAACTCTACGAGGAAATTAGCAGATGAATTTAGAGGGATTGGAAGAGGAAAGTTTATAATCCGTGGATGGAAGGAATTACACTTGATCCAATTCACGATGCGATTTCTCTCTGTGACGTTGGTCCTCAAGACACTGGTGCCAAAGTATTTAAACCATTTTATTTTATTTTAACCTATTTAAGTTTACAAAGACATGTTTATGAACGAAAGTTCCTCGAAATACAGCATCGAACGACTAAGGAGAAGCAATAAAAAGAAAATTTTCATTGATTGTCGTTTTAATATATGCGTACTTTCTCGGGCTGTAATGATCTTCTATTTGCAGTATTATATCCTATGATTTATTATGTGTTATAATTTTTGTATTACCATCAAGAAAGGACAAGTAGCATGACAAGTTTTGGTGCATTCTAGAAAGTGTCGGATACGTCCTTCAAGTAATGTTTCACGTGGAAATCTTACATTTGCTACCATTTATATATCAATGTTTGAAATAATCCACATGGCTACTTCAACTTTTTGTTCCTACAATTTGAACTTTTCACATGTTTAATTTTATCCTAATTTTATTTATTTAATATTTTCTTTTATATCAGTCGATTTTTACTCAATTTTGAATTTTACTATTATTGAATCTTGATTTCTTACCATATTTTCGAATAGCACGATAGTATTTAAATAACGTTAGAAATCAATGAAAAATAAAAAATTAAATTAGTATCTTATTAAATAGAACTAAGCATACACGATATAGTCTAAATTATATAATAGAATATAGTAAAAAAAACATGTTTTAATTAAGAGTAATGCTATTTTTTAATAATTAATATATATTTTTTATTATATTAAATTATAATTAATATAATAAATAATTATTTTAATTATAATATATTAAATAAATTTGAAGTAAACTACAATCCATCCACGAGCGTGAAGTGTAATAATGTTTACGAGTTTGGGACACGGCCTCGTCCATAAGAACGGAGTAGCAGTCAGCTGTGGAGGGAGGCTGCTTCCATGGCCAAAATCTGAAACGTTTTCAAGATTCCAAAAATCGACTCTCCCAATCTGAACGATTCTCTGCGCCAAACTCCTCACGGGTGCCTGTTCCTTCTCTCTTGCCTTCCCTTTTACGTTTTGAGCTTTTTTTAAGGATTAGGGTTCTTTGTTCCGCAAGGCCACGATGCAGCAGCCTCCCCAGATGCTTCCCATGATGCACTCCTTTCCGCCCACCAATATTACCACCGAGCAGATTCAGAAGGCATGTTTCTTCTACCCTGTTCTCTTTTCTTCTTCACTCCATATTGTTTGACGCTGGACTTCGTGTGCTTCATCAAATATGGATTATGGTTATTGTAAAAATTAACTATTTATGCCTTTCTCATCAATGGCTCGTTGCTGTCAGGTTTTGCTAGCACGATTACGAGTCCTTGACAAAACTCTTTAGTCATCTGATAGATTTGGTTGAATGAACTTATTTGATGTGAATGTGTTTGATTGTATATGCAGTACCTGGATGAGAATAAGAAGCTCATATTGGCAATTTTGGATAGTCAAAACCTTGGGAAACTTGCTGAATGTGCTCAGTAAGTTGTTTATCATCGTAATTAAGTTTTGGATTTGGGTATTTTTGTTATATCAGTGGATTCTATATGTTTTTCTAGTTAAAATGTTTGGTCTGAATAGTAGAAGTTGCCACTAGCCAAGAAACCTGAATAGAGTGAAGAAGAAGGGCGAAGATATGGAGAGAGGAGAAATTTTGGAAGGAGATAACAACACCTCTATATTTAGATCATATCAAACTCAATTAAATTATATTAGCTTATATATTTACACAAAAGGACAAACCGAATCTATTCCAGTATAGTTGCGTTCATTGTTAACAAGGGAATGAAGTATCACAAAAATATACATTGCGCCATTTGAAAAAATGTGGGTTTTAACTATATCGACATACTACTCTCTACATAGCTGATGACCATGACGTAAGGTTGCCTCCTATAAAGACACAGAATGCTTTGGTATTTTTTTTTGTCATCTCGACTTGATGTTTTATTGGTATCTATGTAACAAAACAAATGATGGATTTCACATTTAGCCACAGAGTTACTTGGGCTACAGGTCCGTTGAAGGTATCTTTACGATCTATTTGTTCCGTTTCAGTGTGTTAGAGGGATTGTGCATATATTGTCACAATATGTTTACTTCGAAAATGTTTTTCCTGCCATTTTCTGAAATATCCTTTATCTTCCCTCCTTTGTATCTTTAAAAAAAAGTTTAACTATGAAACTCAACTTTTATAATTTTTGATGATGGAAAATAAGATTGAACATGGCTATTTTTTAATATCCTCAAGGGATTCATTGATAAGATTGTATCCCTACTCCACAAATTATACTTAGTAATTCTACATTCTCCATCTGGCAACATTATGATAGGCTGTCATGAGCTAAGTTTATGCATTGTTATCTTCTATCCTAGCCCAAGATTTTTTTTAAATGAATAATTGAAAATGGATTAGTAGCTTGATATCCTGATACATATTCTTTCAAATAAAAGTGTGGAAGGCGCAGGCTCCAGAAACATTTGTTGTGCCTAACTCAAATAATATGTGAGATGTTTTGATTATTTAGGTACCAGGCGCAGCTCCAGAAGAATTTGATGTACCTAGCTGCCATTGCTGATGCTCAACCACAAGCCCCGGCAATTCCTCCACAGGTGACTGCCTTATTTTCTACATAACTGGTGGTTTGCTGTACAACTTAGCTGATACAGATTGGAGAAAACGATTGACGATGTGAATGTCTTCACTTTCAGATGGTCCCACATCCCGCAATGCAACAAGGAGGATATTACATGCAGCACCCGCAGGCTACTGGAATGGCTCAGCAGCCTGGATTTTTCCCCGCAAAAATGCCTTTGCAATTTGGCAATCCCCATCAAATGCAGGATTCACATCAGCAAGGAATTCAAGGGCAAATGGGAACGAGACCCATTGGAAGCAACAATGGACTTCATCCTGCTCAGTCTTATTATCTTGAGTCCAGTCTTGTTGGTCAAAGTGGAGGACAATCTGATGATCGTGGCGGAAACAAGCGGGATAGTGAGGCTGGAGCGGCATCAACTGACGGTGCTGGACAGGGCAGGGTTGAAGGGGAGGATCCTAAGTGATTAGCCCTCTCCATTTGCTGTTTATAGTAGGCGTTGAATGCTGTACAACTGTTTTGCTCTGGTAGTGTTTTAATATGGCTGAGCAATGAACTTCAGAAGTTGTCAGTTGAAGTTAGTTTTTAGCAAATTAAATTAGTCGAAAGAATGACTTGGTTTGGTTGGATGAATTGTGGTTTTGTACTCTGTCTGTAACTATCTTACCAGTTTTTAACAGGTCCACTCAAGAATTCTCGATGATATATATGTGTGTGATAGGCATCTTACATGGATATTGAACTCCATTTTCCCTATTGATTTTGGTTCTGGATGTGCCCCTTAGAAAATGTTAGATTTCACACAATTTGCAATCATTTTGGATTTAGTATTAACTTCACAAGTCATTGCAGCCATTTTGGATGTTGCACTGCATCAAATATTTTGGGATGATGGTTGTGATTATAGATGTATGCATTAATTAGGCCCAAGTGTAAAGAGTTAGAATTAGGAAAAGATGAGAGAAGAAGAAAGCGGCTTTGGAAGGTTGAGTATTCCTTTTATACAGGAAAACTTTACATCTTATGTTTATATACTACTGACTAACTTTAACCTAAGGAATAAATGAAAAAGTACCGTAATTATAAAATACATTCTAATTACAAATATATACTAACATCCCCCCTCAAGAGCAAGGCCGACAGCCGAAGATATTGTGTTGAAAAATGGAGAACTTTGAGGGAGTAGTGGCTTTGTTAAAGCATCTGCTAATTGTGACTCTGATGGAGTGAATTTCACAGTGAGTATATTGTTGAAAACTTTATCACGAACGAAATGAAAATCGATTTCTACATGTTTCGATTTGGAGTGAAGAACTGAGTTTGAGGCAAGGTATGTAGCACTAAGATTGTCACATAAGATTAAAGGAACCTTTGATGAGGAACAACCGATTTCTTGTAAGAGAGATTGTATCCATAAAACCTCAGCAACACCATTTGCAATACTCTTATATTCAGATTCCGTACTAGAACGAGAGACAAATTTTTGTTTTGAAGAAGACCATGAAATAAGATTATCGCCCAAAAAAATACAAAATCCACTAGTACTTTTACGATTGTCTTGACATGCAGCCCAGTCTGCATCTGTATAACAAGTAATAGCTGTGGAGGTATCATGTTTAAAAGATAATCCAAGAAATGCAGTACCTTTAAGGTACCAAAGAATACGCTTGACAACTTGCCAATGTACGTTCGTAGGGCACTGCATAAATTGACAAACTTTGTTTACCGCAAAAGCAATGTCTGGCCTGGTTAAACAACAATATTGAAGAGCTCCAACTGTACTACGAAATAGTGTGCCATTAGTAAGTGGAGTACTTGAACTCTTGGTAAGTAGAGGACCTGATACCATAGGAGTACTTGCAGGTTTGCAAGCTGCCATATTAGTGCGAGTCAGAAGATCCAAAATGTAACTTGATTGAGATAAAATCAAGGAGTCCGGGTTTCTAGTAACTGAAATGCCAAGGAAAAAATTCAGATTGCCAAGATCTCGAATATCAAAAATAGAGTGCAAGAACTTCAAAAAATCAGAAATAGTCACTTGAGAATCTCCCGTCAGAATATTATCATCGACATAAACTAGCATAAACATTGTAGAGCTTAGACCTTTGTAAATGAAGAGCGACGTATCTGATTTCAATGACCGGAAACCCCATTGTAGAAGAGCGTTATGAAGCTTAGCGTACCAAGCTCGTGGAGATTGTTTTAGCCCATACAAGGCTTTCTTTAACAGGCACACAACAAGTGGATTGTTATTATTGAAGAAACCCGGAGGTTGTTCCATATAAATAGTATCGGTAAGATCACCATGAAGAAACACATTACTAACATCTAGTTGTTTGACATGCCAACTTCGAGAGAATGCATAACATAAAATTGTCCGAATTGTAGTAGGTTTAACCACTGGACTAAACGTCTCTAGGTAATCAATACCTTGAGTTTGATCATAGCCTTTAGCTACAAGTCGAGCCTTGTAGCAAGAGATAGCTCATTGGGCATCAAGTTTCACTTTAAAAACACATTTGCAACCAATTACTTTTGCTCCATGGGGTAAGGGTACTAACACCCATGTTTTGTTTTTAGATAAAGCTTTTATTTCATCTTCCATGGCAGCAAGTCATTTAGAATCCTTAGAGGCCTGCAAAAAAGACATTTAGAATCTTTAGAGGCCTGCAAAAAAGACTTAGGTTCCAAGGTATCACAAATGGTAGCCGTTAGAACCCTTGGTTTGAAAATCCCCGATTTAGATCTAGTAGTCAAACCATGTGCAGTAGGTAAAGATATCTTATTATTAACTAGAGGCATGCTGTCTACATGAAGGGAATTTGAAGACAGAGAAGGTGCAAGAAGTTGATGAGGAACTGAGGGTGAATCTGACGATGCAATGGACGTTGAGGAACTTGAAATGACATAAGGTTGAGGCATTGGTAGAGTTTGAATGTTGATGGAGAAGGGAGATGGAGGAATAGATTTGACGGGAGGTATTTCAAAAGGAAAGATGTGCTCATCAAATGATATGTGCCTAGTGATGTAAATTTTGTCTGATTGAAGGTTGATACATACATAACCTTTGTGATTATCACTATAGCCAAGGAATACACAAGGGAGAGAACGAGGAAGGAGTTTGTGTTGGTTTAGTAGCCGGAGGTATAGGTAACATAGGCACCCGAAAACTCTCAAAGAAGAGTATGGTGGAGTTTTATTGAAAAGTTTTTCAAAAGGAGATTTGAAATGTAGGATCGGGGTTGGCATATAATTAATCAATAAAGATGCTGAATGAAAACCATAAGGCCAAAATTTGAGGGGTACTGAAGAATGAAATAATAAGGCTAAACCAGTTTCCACAACGTGCCGATTTTTTCGTTTGACTCGACCGTTTTGATTCGGTGTATATGGACAAGATACTCGATGGTGAATGCCAAGAGAGAAAAACACAGAGGTGAGGGATTTTAATTCACCTCCCCCGTCAGACTGTATGATCTTAATTGAGCAGCCAAAATGATTTTTGTCAAATTGATGAAACCAAATAAAAGTACTATTGACATCATTTTTAGCTTTTAAGGGAAAGAACCAAGTATATCGGGTACAATCGTCCACAAAGAGTAAGAAATATCTAGCACCAGTAATAGAACTCTCTGGAGAGGGTCCCTAGATGTCCGAATGCAACAAATCAAAGGGTGAAGATGCCATAGAATCAGATAAACTAAAAGGTTGGCGATGAGACTTGCTCATTTGACATGCCTTACATAAAGTAGAAAAACTAGTACTAGAAATATGTTCATTACATAGACGCAAGACACTTTTTAAAACTGGAAGAGCTGGATGACCAAGACGTAGATGCCAGACAGTGGACTTTGCAATAGATGGAGGATGAACCGAGGTAGATAGAGCAGCAGACAATGGCACAGCGGGATGGAGAAATGGTGTTCGATACAAACCATTACTCAAGGAGCCCGTGAGCAGAACTTGTTGGGTTATCCGATCCTTGATGAAAAAACAATCTATAGGAAATTCAACAAAAACAGAATTGTCTCGACAAAGTCGAGGAATACTAAGTAATTTATGGGAGAGCAAGGGTGAATGAAGCACAAAATTTAACTTAAGATTTTTAGAGGAAGTAGGAAGAACAGCATGCCCTAAATTAAGAATATGAAGAAATTTACCGTTCGCTGCCATGATTTGAGAAGCACCTCCATACGGAACCGGGTTAAGTAAATCTATAGCGGTTGGGGTAAGATGGTGTGTGGCGCCCGAGTCGAGCATCCAGGACTGGTTGGTATCACAAAAGTTTGTGGAATGCGTAAGGGGAGGAAGGATCCCAGCTGAATTAGCTTGCGGGGAGGTAGGAATTGGGGAAGAAAACTAAGAAGCCGCGTTCTAGAGAAAATAACATGTTAAGGTCTTATGGCCCACTCGGTTACATATTTGGCATCTGGGCTTGTAAGGGGCATAGGGCTTCGGATGACGCCCAAGTGTTGGGGTTGGGTGAGCCGGAGGTGAATAATATTGGTTCTGTGCTGAACCGTGAGCTTGGGAAAAATTCGAGCGATTGTTCGGACGACGCTGAGGTCGATTAAACGCCGCATTTGCCTGCACCGAAACAGCTGCAATATTGGCTTGAAGGGAGCTCAAATTTGGTAGCTGAGAAACAGAGTTTTGCCTCTCTAAGCGGAACTCATAACTCAAAAACAAGCTGTGGATTTCCTCTATTGACGGTCAATAAAGACGACTCATGATAGAGGTGACAAATGGGTTGTATTCACTTCCCAACCCACCGACGAAGTAGAGGATTTTGTCGCGATAAGCGACTGGTTCTCCGATGGCAGCAAGAGTATTATAAAGTGAGGTGAGCTTTTGAATGTAAGAGTTTGCAGATAAACCATCTTTAGTAATTGAGTGAAGCTGGGAGCGTAAATCATTAATCCGAGCAAGGGAAGAAGAAACAAACATTCGACCTAGCGCTTTCTAGATTTCTGGTGCTGTCGAGTAACAGACTATTTGGGGTAAGATTTCTTCTGAAAGAGATGAGAAAATTCAAGACATTAACAGTCGATTGTATCTTTGCCAGAGTAGATACTCTGGATTAGGTTTAAGAGAAATAGAGTCCAAAAATTCAGAGGGAGGAATCAGACTTTCAAGCAAGCTTTCCAGGCCATTAGCAATAACTACGTTCAGTAGTTGTGCTTTCCATACAAGAAAATTAGAAGAATCCAGTTTGATTGTCAAAGTTTGATTAACAGAGGGGAATGAAGGGAGGGGAGAGAAGGAATGAGAGCTTGAGGTTGCCATCCTTGACGTTTCCGGCTCTGATACCAAGTTAGAATTAGGAAAGGATGAGAGAAGAAGCTTAGGGCAAAGAGAGAGAAGAAGAAAGCAGCTCTGGAAGGTTGAGTATTCATTTTACACAGGAAAACTTTACATCTTATGCTTATATACTACTGACTAACTTTAACCTAAGGAATAAATGAAAAAGTACCGTAAATATAAAATACATTCTAATTACAAATATATACTAACATAAAGAATAGTAAGAAATTAAAATGTGATCAAATCGATCATCGCCATCGAATTCATAAAATATCCCAACAACAAGTACAATGTCCAATCTTAGGCTCGACTTTATCGGGTTTCAAGTTTGGTCTTATTCGATTTTGAAGTTTTTTAACTTCAATCTCTTTTCAGTTTCACAGTTTTTAAGAATTGAGAACAAATCGAACCAAGCAGTCTCACCGATTTTTCCCACCCTTAAACCAATTTAGTCATTATATGTTGGGGAATAGCCATTTTGTTCTACTCAATTGCATTTATTTGATTGCTTTTCATACAAGGCTCATTCCCGTGGCTCAACATTAAAAGTCTTCCGCTGTGTGAACAAGTCTTGTGCTCCTTAACGCAGCCTTTGGTTAAGTTGTTGGGTCTTCTATGAGGATTATGTGTTCTGTCTAGGCCCCCACCATGCACATTTGGCTCTTATTGTTCATGTCGAGAACGCATCCCTACATCAATCATGTGTCGCGTGCGTTGTTTGGCCAACAGCTTCATGGGGCTGTCATGCCCTTTCTTATTTTCCAGTCACGTAACTTCCGACCATTGTGTCTTTTAACTTTTGGTGTTCCGCACTTAGCTATTTCCATTTGTATTTAAACCCATGAATTTGACATCAGTTGAAAATCTTGTAATTTTTTCAAATTACCTTTAACTTGATAGATCAAAATCACGCAACATTGTTTCAACAGATAATATGTTGACAGGGTTAATTTACTAATATGCCTAGAGGAGCTGATGCTCGGTCTCGAGATACTCAAGTGCCTAGCACCTTTGAGTACTTAGCAAAACATTTGAAGAAGGATACTTAGGAGGAAATGGAGTGGAACACTCGGAAGGACCAGATACTTACCTACTAATGGCTAGCCTTCATCGCACCCGACATAGCATGCGCATCACGCAAAGTTCAATGAAGGAGACACGAGGTAGAGTATTGTTGTATTTAGAGGCAAAAAGACCATTTACCAGTTCAATGCAGTAGAAGAGTATTGTCGTTTTCACTTTAATGTATGAGACATAAGGTGCTTGAAAACTGTGATTTACGAAATTTTGGTTCATTTTTAATTTCTTTTAGTTTATTAAGTTTGATACAGTTAACAAATTATAATATTGTCGCTTTTAAGCGTACGTAATGTCTTTCGATTGCCGAATAAGCTCCGTGCATAAGTTTCTATAGTTTGTTAGTTGTTAGTACTTCATTTTTTGGAAAGATTTGATTTTATTAAGAACAAAAAGATTTAAACTTTTATATTATCTAAATTTGCTTAGCTAGTATTATTTTAGAAAATTTATATAGCCAATTAATAATGTCTCTAATAAATCTATTTCTTTTGGTTCACGCCCACAACTTTAATTAGGATAAAAATCATAAAAAAAATTCCAAATTATGACAAAGTTGGCAAAAAAATTCGGTATTTTGAAAAATCCAATGAAGATCCTGGTAGATGACCATTCGCCGCACTTACTCATACGTGGAGGGACATGTATGCATGTAGCCATCTGCAAGTCATTGATGAACAACCTCTGAGGTTTATTGCAACTGTTCGCACGCCACTAACATGTGAACAATAAATTTAGATTTAGTTTTTTTATTTTATTTTTAAAATTTATGAATATTTCTTAGCATATACAACCAGAATGACTTACAATTTTTGTCACATATCAATACTATTACAAAATATATTTGAAAAGTTCGCGTGAATTTTTCAACCTTTACAAGATTGATTATAAATTTTCTGATTGTGAAATTTTTTTTATTAAAAATAAGTGCATGATCCAAAAACTCTAAAAATTTCATAAGGAACTCTTTTAATATTATTCTTTCAAAATTGAAAATTGTTTTTTTTAAAAAATTTGGAACAAACCATTGCTTTGTTTAATTTGTACAATTTTATTAAAACTATATATATTATCCAAAAATTCATATAATTGATTTTTTTATTTTTCAAATCGATATTAGAAGAATTTATCTTGAAAGTTTTAGAATTTTTATGTCATGTATCTATTTTTGATAAATTATTTTGTGTTTGGCCTTGAAAACTTTGAAAATTTAGAAAACATCTTATAATAATGTGCATATGTATTAAAATTTAAGGTCATTCTAATAATACTTATTTATAATAAATAAATTTAAAAAAATAAAGATAAATTCATCATCCACGTGCTAGTGGGGTGGAGAAGGTGACATTGAAACACAAAAGATGAGCATTAGAGGAGTGCAAATGGCAACACCCACTCACCCTCCGCATGTCGGGAGTGTGACACTAAGACTTACGCCGGTATTTTTCTTGCATTTTACGAAGTTCATCGTTTATTTGGCCTATTTAGCAATACTTGGCAAGTTTATGATGGCTAATAATAGATTCTTAAAGCTACCTATAGGGTTGGACGGCACCGTTTGGTTTTTAAGTTGACTGGTCCCTATTTTACGTTTGACATCTTTTAAGACATGAGTAGGGCGAGGATGTTGTTACGTGCCTCTAGTACCAAGTGTCTCTTAATACGCGTGCTCTTCCAAGGGTGCATTTAAAACGCGCATCCCAGCATATCGGTCCTGGGCGCGAAGAGAGCTCGCCAAATGGAACGCAATTGGCAGTGGCACATGAAAAGTTTGAAGTGGAGTCAGTCAATGCTGGTGTGCTGGGCGTTGGAGACGCGTACAATTTACTTACTAAATGCCCTCCAAATGGTCCAAACCAAGCCACGCATAAAAGCAATCATGCGCTCTTAAATGTGCCCTTATCTACCTGTGAGTTGTGTCGGCTGGCAAATCCCAGCTCTAACCCTATTTCTCACCATTCACTAACCCTATTTGTCACAAGATGGATTGTAAAGCAACAAGAGGACGGATAGCAGCCTTCTGTTTTTCTCGATTTTTATTGTTTGATATTGGTGGAAATAATCGCATTTTGTTTTAATTTTTCTGTTATTTGAATCAAAAGCAACCTTCTGTTTTATGACACTAGTTTTCGTCATAGTTAAAGTGACGCATGCATTACCAAACTTCAAACATTATAAAATATCATATTTGAAATTGATTCATTGAACATGTCATCGATCATGGTATACGTGTATAATATTTGTTTATGCCATAAATGACCTAATAAATGAAGTTACAAAAATATCTTAATGAATTATTACACTTGATCCATATTTATTTTTGCCTGTAATTATAAATATCTTTTGATGGTTAAGAAAGAATTATTCTATCTCACAAAATTACTTTTTATTTGCATTTTATTATTTTGTAGTTTTGTCAATCAAAAGTTGCAATTTTTTTAGTTTAGAAGATTTGATTTCATTTTCAATTGAAATTTAGTAAAACCCAGGATTGTTTTGATGATTTGACTTATATTTTGTGATAGATGTTACCATCACAAAATGTGGTTTTTGAGATCACGAGATCTTGAAAATAGATCTTTCATATTTTGAATCAAAATTCAGTATATCGTTATAATAAGATAACAATGGTGGGATTACAAAAGTTTCAAGAACATATTTAATATGAAAAGTTAAGATCACGATATTTATTTGTAAAGATTTGGATGTTGTTTGGTGAGATTTGAAAAGGTTATCAAACACTGCTTAGAAAAGTTTACACACAATCAACAACAATTGCTGAGGTGGGTTAGTTGTTAACGATGTAATTTGTTTTGAGGTTGAGATTGGTCTTCGACTAGGCTGACGAGCATGCGCCATGGATATTCTCCACAGAATTCATGTAAAAGTAGAGATTATTAGTGTTCGATGTGACTTGAATTCTATTTGAGTAAGACTGTTAAGCCCATGTTAATAATCTCATTAAAATTTTATTTTCTCTATAAAATAATGTAAAGATTTGGATCATATTTGGTAGGATTTAAAAATGTTATCAAAGTGGTTTAAAAAGATTTACACACAATCAGCAACAATTGCTAATGTGGGTTATCGAAACCTGTGGGAGAAAAATATTTGAAAATTAGTTGTTAATAATATAATTTATTTTGAGGTAGAGATTGGTCTTAGACTAGGCTCATGAGCATGCGCTATGCATATCCTCTATAGAATTCATATCAAGGTAGAGATTGTTAGTATTCGATGTAACTTGAATTCTATTTGGGTCAGACCGGTAGTCTCACGTTAATAACCTCATTAGGATTTTGTAAGCTAGAGTTGTAAATCTCGCAATTGGATTACGATCTTCATAGTAGATTCGTTATTCTGTCCAAAGTTTTTTTCATAAGGGTTTTTCACGTTAAATCTTGTGTCTTACGTGTTATCTTCTTTCTGATCATCATTCGATTTTTCAATACGAAATACATTTTCCATTGTATTTATGGTGAGTGGTGAGTGGTGAGTGATAACTATATGATTTTGCACATTCTTTGCACATGATGATTCATGAATAAGCGCTATTTAACTTTCCATTTGCATGTTTTCATTTTAGTCTATGAATTCGTAAAATTATATCAATGATATAATGATGTCAGCCTCAAATCACAGTCTAACTTATAAAGTAAATATAATGTTTTACCTGTCAAATAATCAGGATATAAACTTCACCGTCAGCATCACAATGATTGAGCTCTAAATGACGCACGAGATTCATATGTAAGTCCATAGCATGTTACAAACGATAACGCCTAACTTTGTAAATAGTTTTATTGCTAAATAACATTAGGAGTGCCCAACTGGGTTACAGAAGCAACATAAACCAGCCATTTCTTGGACGTTTTACCTTCTAACCAATCGTTGACCCCAGCCTCCATTTATTGGCCAGTCACCTACACCGACCGCCCTTTTACAGTTTTCTGGCATTTGGCGACCCCCATCCAACCAATTCAACACCACAGGTAGACCCTGCTGGTATCGAGTTTCTCCCGACTTGGAGGATGAATTTAGGCCAACTCTTTTACGTTTTGGACAAGTACGCAGAAATATAGGTGCTGGGATGGGGACATTTTCATGTTCTTGCTCCTGCTTACACGTGAAAATAATAAATAAACAAGTCACCAGTTAACTTGTGATCGTAAAAGTCAAAAAACATTGATTCCTTGAATAATCTTTCGTGTGAAATTGTCTTTGTAACACAGATCGTCGAGTCGAGTTGATTATGAACCGTAGGTTAAAATGAAAGTAGATTTGCAGCATTATCCAAAATAAAACGAAGGAAAACACGCGAATTCTTGGCGTTCATGAGGTAAAGCATGCACAAGCACGTCTGCTGCAAAAGGGTGGAAAGAAATAGAGTGGAAAGAAGAATGGCAGGTCAATTAGTGGCCCTCAAAAGAAGCAAACCCCATCATTAATGTCCAAACTAAATGAGAATTGAAAATCGACAGCTTTCTTGCCAGTCCTACTCTTCTCATGGTCATGGTGGTTGAGCTATCTCTCCCTTCTCCAAACTACTACCATTTATTTCCTCCTTTCTGGCAGCTTTTAATGTTTTATATATCTGTCCCTTTTCTTCTCAGCTTCTCCATTCTTCTGCCTTTCTCGAGCTTGTATTCCCGGCAACGAAGCGAGAGAGAAAAGTGAGCTCAGGCAAGGGAGAAAATGGATAGCATCGATATGGACAAGGAGAGTTTGACGGCTGAGATGGCGTTCAAAGACGATACGTCGTCTATCGTCATCAGAATCCGGAAACGCTTGCCGGACTTTCTACAGTCGGTAAAGCTCAAATATGTCAAGTTAGGCTATGGCTACTCGTGCAATCCTGCAACTACTTTCACCTTTCTTCTTCTTCTACCTCTCTTTCTCTTCTTATCCGTTCGCGTAACTGGTTTGAAGCTAGCCCTGCTCTATGAGTTGCTAGTTACCCGTACTGTTCAGATCGATACAATCGATGCAGCAGCAAGATTAGCGGCCGGTTCGTCCCTCATGCTCTTCTTAATCGTCCTCTACTTGACGAAGCGGTCTAAGCCAGTTTATCTCGTCGATTTCGCCTGTTATAAGCCGGAAGAGGAGAGGAAGATGTCGGTCGAGTCGTTCTTGAAAATGACGGAGGAGAATGGTGCCTTTGAAGAAGACACGCTTCAGTTTCAAGCGCGGATTTCGAAGCGATCCGGTCTGGGAGATGAAACGTATTTGCCAGCCGGGATTACGAGTAGACCGCCCAATTTGTGCATGAAGGAGGCCCGGTCGGAGGCGGAGGCTGTCATGTTTGGTGCTCTCGACGCTCTTTTTGCGAAAACAAGCCTGAATCCGAAAGATATTGGAATATTGGTTGTGAATTGTAGCTTATTCTGCCCGACGCCATCGCTGTCGGCCATGATCGTCAATCATTACAAGCTTCGGAGCAACATTAAGAGCTATAATCTCGGAGGAATGGGTTGCAGTGCAGGCCTAATCTCTATTGATTTGGCGAAAGACCTTCTCAGAGCAAACTCAAACACTTACGCCGTCGTGGTGAGCACAGAGAATATTACTCTCAACTGGTACTTCGGAAACGATCGCTCTATGTTGCTCTGCAACTGCATCTTCCGCATGGGCGGCGCAGCAATCCTTTTGTCGAACAAGAGCCGAGATCGGAGGCGATCTAAGTACGAGCTCGTCCACACGGTTCGAACCCACAAAGGCGCAGACGACAAGAACTATAACTGCGTGTATCAAAAAGAGGACGACAGAGGAACGGTCGGCGTCTCTCTTGCCCGTGACTTGATGGCGGTGGCCGGAGATGCCTTGAAGACGAACATTACAACACTGGGTCCGCTGGTTCTGCCATTCTCGGAGCAGTTGATGTTCTTCCTCACTCTGGTTAAAAGGAAGGTGCTGAAAGCAACGGTGAAACCCTACATACCAGATTTCAAGCTGGCTTTCGAGCACTTCTGCATTCACGCTGGTGGTCGAGCGGTTCTCGACGAGGTTCAGAAGAATCTGCAGCTCAGCGACTGGCACATGGAGCCGTCAAGGATGACTCTGCACCGGTTCGGAAACACTTCCAGTAGCTCCTTGTGGTACGAGCTAGCCTATACGGAAGCCAAGGGCAGGGTGTCGAGAGGTGATAGGGTTTGGCAGATAGCGTTCGGGTCGGGATTTAAGTGCAACAGTGCCGTTTGGAGGGCACTGAGAGAAATTCCGATCAGCGACTGTAACCTAGTTAACCCTTGGCTTGGATCAATCGAGGGTTACCCAGTCAAAGTTGCTTCGTGATGAGCTGGTGCCCACCAACATGTTTGGACCCGTGTCATACACATAATGAATTCTTTTAGCATCGTTTGATGTTACATGTAACTACTTGTGCTCAGATTCTTAAGAACAATGCTTTCACTTGGAGAGAGTACCCACATGGAAACTCTTATTCTTAGATTCATTTGTCACCATTACATAACCTTTTATGTAAAGTTCGTCTTGAAGAGCCTTGCGTGAACAGTGAATACTCGAAGAGCACTCCATGAGTCAATTTTGTACCTAGGCACTGAGTGTTTTTCGTAAATGCAATTCCGTGAGTCTGAGAGTTTCTAATTGCTTGTTGAAGCTGTGTTTAACGAGTTTTTATCACGAACAAGTTTGTACATAAATTGAAGTGCAAGATCAAGTTATGAAAGTAGTTGATCCGATTTCTAACAAACTAGACACTTAAATAACCCGAGAACGGTTAGAAGATGGATGATCTAGAAGAATGCATTGAGATCTAAGCACTATAAAAGGTCATCAAAGCTACAAGTAGAGGTTGCAATTGGATTGAGTCTACCTATCAACTCGATTAAGCTGATTATTTGAATCGGATCAAGTCGATTTTTAATTTAAAAAATTGGTGTGAACCAAAACCGAAACCAACTCAAAATTTCAAGTCAGCTTCGGATTGGATCGAATACACAATCGGATTGAGTTTTGATCTAATTTTACAAAAATCAACCTATCGGATCAAGTTAGTTAACTGATAAAATACCAAAATTGTAAAGAAATAATTGAATTTTAGTTGGTTTAAGTTGATAATTCATAGGCTTGAATTTTACAAAACCGAATGTACAACCAAACTGAAACCAACATGAAATTTTAGGTCGAATTCAAATCATATCAAATATATGATCAGATCGAGTTTGAATCTAGTTTTATAAAATTTGGCGCATCGAATTATATTCATTTTTTATCAAAATCAGACCCATCCTACTGTCTCACCCCTGACTACAAGTGTGAAATAAATTCATCCAGCAAGTAATAGAAGACTATGTTTACTAGAGAGAAAGGAGATAAGAGGAAACTTATATGATTTCGCCTCAAGGAGCATCATTGCCTACTAGGGTTCGACCGAGAAGAATCGCCTTGGGAGAACAAGACCACCAACAAGAGAGAGAACTGTCGAAGTAGAGTTGTAAACTGTGATTTTAATGGATAACAAAACTGACATGTTCTGATCTTGGAGATGGATGTATCTGAGCCACGTTAATCAATGGCTCACATTTACTTTCAGTTTAAGTTCAACCAATCAAAACTAACAACAACAAACGCGGTGAGCATGAAATTTAAGATTGGTTGGGGAAATTAGATCAAGAATACAGGCCAGACTCGACACCAGTTCAAATTGGCCAAGTTCGAGGCCTCTATGTTCACAAGCAATAATGATGGTTAGCCTATGGAGAATAAAAAAGCAAGCATTACTAGTTCAACAAGGTTTTGCACAAGCCATCAGATGCTATCTCCAGACTTAACGCAGATGGTCTGATTGCGGATATTACATCGAGGGGATTTAAGTGCAACAGTGCAGTCTGGAGGGCTCTCAGATAAATTCCGATCTGCAACCGTAACCTAATGAATTTGAATACTTGAGGGCCACTCGATGCGTCAACTTTGTATCTAGGCTCCGACTATTTTCGATAATGCGATTACGTGAATTTGAGAGTTTGTAATTGCTTGTTGAAGGTGTGTTTGTATATAACTTGAAGTGCAAGATCAAGTTATGATGGCGACCTAAGGGTATTACAAAACTACCCTACATCACTAGGGTTTGGAGTGAAATATTTCAAACTATATTTGAAGTGATAACTTACATTGGAGAGAGTATCTGTTGTTAAATAAGAAATCAATAAAAGTAATAAAGAAGAAGAAATACAAAACTTGAACTTTAATGGAATTGACGAAATAATTAAAAAAATTATAACAGTGATGTCTGCTAGTTTAAAGCGTTTATTTATAAGAAATATTTCGATGTATCTGCTACAATACTTATCAGTTTAGACTATGAATCGATATTTTGCTTATTTATTATTTCATTCTTACTATTTCATCTATTAGACCGCCATCTTCTTCTTCCAATTTTTATCTACTTTTCTTTCATTTTCCATCGCAAATCTCCTCTCTTTGAGCAATCTTTCCAAGGCATGGTGGAGTGCCTTAGCCAAACATCTACACCCTTAATCAATTAATAGATAGTGTTTCAAGCTTCGTTTTGTTAGGTTTTATGTTTCAAAGCTGTCCAAATTTGATGTTGAAAAAATGTGATGAAACTTTAAAAACTTTTAGAATCGCACTCGACCGCAAAAGTCGATATTTTAACAGCCATTGGATAGCTATTTGTTGATGAGAATCGTTTGGACACGTTAATCTTTCAAAACTATCATGATCGCTGAAAATTTGTAGTGGGAACTTTAGTGACCTTTGAAAAACTAGTGCTATGCCACCACCCGTTGAATGGGCGCGCACTCACTATTGTAGTTGTTTTTTGGGTACAAAATTAAAAAAACTTTGAAATCTGAAAAGATTTGTTAAAAAATCTTTGACTTTGAAAAATGTATAAAAATTTGAGGATGAACTCCTTTAGTATTGTCGTAAAAATTTGTAAATTTGGTTTGAAAAAAAATATTTTTTGTTCGTATTTGAACGAATTTTATTAAAAATATATATTATTAAAAAAATTCTCATAATTTTGTTATTTTCTGTAACGAAAATGCAACTGAGTTTATCTTCAAAGTCTTAAATTTTTTTAATAATGTACGTATTTTTAATAAATTATTTTAATTATGGCAAGCAAAAATTATTATAATCTTGAGTAAAAATAAATTTCGGGCCTGAGTTGTCAGAAAATAAGCCAAATCGGGCTTGAGTTTTCGGAAAAAAAAATTTGGCCTCGTCGGACGCAAGAATTATTGCCTCATTCGTCCGATAATACCTCACTCGGATGCATCATGCCTCACACGACGCAACATTCAAATTTTTTTTTTTATTAATTTTACTAAAAAAATCTTATTGAAATAACTTAAAATTTTTACCACACATTTATTACAATAAAAGACACTACTATGGAAGTTTTTAAATTGTTTCAATAACTGTACGATTTACTATAATTTTTTTAATACATAAAAAAATAATTTTGTTAAAATTACATACGGTAATAAAATATTTTTAAACTTTTATAACACACTTATAGCACTGTAAGACAATATTACACAATGTTTCGTGATTTTTTATTAATGGTATGATTTACTATAATTTGTTTAATACATAAACAAATAAATTTTGTTACCGTTACGAACATCAATAAAAAAATCACGAAACTTTGTGTAATATTGTCTTGCAGTGCTATGTAGGGGTGGGCATGGGTCGAGTTGGGTTGGGTTCTAACCTGGCCAGCCCGACCCGAATGAGTTTTGGGTTAAAAGGAGAACCCAAAACCAGACCCAAACCGAAAAAAAAATTTGATCCAAACCAAACAGTTTCGGTTTGGGTTGGGTTGGTTCGGTTTGGTTCACATATCAAACTAAAAAAAATTACAAGTATAAATAAATTGTAACTGTAACACCCAACTTTTTCCATGTACCTTAAGTTTTATCAATGTTAAATGATGAACGAAGTTAACCTATGTTGACAGTTAAGATTAGTTGATTTTCGATGAGATAAATTCTTTAAACGAGTTTAAGTTCTTCTAATGCGATTAAGTGAATCAGTTTTTGGAACTATAGCAATAAAAATTACTCAATTTGGAGGTATGTAGAGAAAGTTATGGGTTTTGGAAATTTACAGTTAGTAACAACCACCGGGTTGAAAATTGATAACTTGGTAGTTTCTGTTTTCCTATTTTATCATGCTACAGATGAGCTTAAGTGACAAAGTAATCTTCTAAGAATTTATAGAATAAATCAAAAAGAGAAGATTGATAGGTTAAACAACTCGATTGGAGTTGTGGTACAAAAGTTATTCACGTTCGAAGTTGAGGAATGAAAACTGGACTGAGGAAATATGAACTTTTGAGTGATATTCGGTGTTTAGTATATTTGATACCTTTACGCTCTGAACTTGAAATTTATGTCTTCTGCAAAGTTAAACTAGACTCAATAAGAAAAATAATGGAGTTTGAATCATAGAAATCTAACTTGTAGAACAAAAGTTATAAAAGTTTTAACTGGCAGTCAACACCTTGATTGTCGATCGACACCTTAAAACTCTCGTGTTTGAAAACCGGTTGACACTTTGACACAAGCGGTCGACAACTTGACTTTTCAAGCTGTACAGGTCAACCTATGAATAGTGGTAGGTCGACACCTTGTGTAGAACAGGTCGACACCTTGTTTAAAGTGTCGATCACTCCTTGATGATATCCGAAAACTCTTCGTCTTTCACACCTGAAATTGTTTAAAAACTCATTTTTCCAGCTCCAAACCCATTTTCCCGACCCCCCTCTTCCCTCTCCTGAGTTCTCTCAACCTTCATGTAACAACCCTCATTTTTATTTTAGAATTTGTGACTTTAAGATGGAAGTGTTTAAGATTTGTTTTGCGAATATTGGGTAAATATTGAAGAATTAAAGTATTGTCGATGTTAGCAATTTAGTAGGTTGAAGGTGATGAAGAAAATAAAGTTTAAGGGGGTATAAGTAATGATATTATTTGGAAAGGTTAGAAAATCTTCTAAGTGTTTAGGAATACTTTCGGTCGACCCCAGGATCGAAGAGGGGTCGACACAATATATCCTTCGGTCGACCCCAGGATCGAAGAGGGGTCGACACAATGTAACTTTCGGTCGACCCCAGGATCAAGGAGGGGTCGACACAATATAACCATCCGAAGTACTAACGATCGACCCCAAGATCGAGGAGGGGTCGACACAATTGTATACTTTCGGTCGACCCCAGAATCGAGGAGGGGTCGACACAAATAATTCTCGGGAATAGATTTGGTCGACACCATGGACGAGCGGTCGACACTTTCCCGATTTGAGTTGAAAATCAACCAAAACGTGGAGAATCCTGATGGATGGAAGTGAGAGAAACATTGATTTTTGTTTAATTAAGGAGATAAGAAGGCATGGTCTGTCATTTCTCTACCAGCACGACTCATTCTCCCTATTTTACTTTAAGTTCTCACGTCTTGATCAAGGGGAGAGTGAGATTGAGAAAGAAAAGAGATAGTGTGAGAGAAAAGAGTAAGAAAGTGAGTTACCGATGAAGTTCAAGGTAATTTTCTATCCTCTGAATTTCTTTTAGGTTCAATAAGGATAATATGATTGTATTGGTTGAATTGATGGATAAAAATGAAGGATTTCATGTAGATTGTTAGAAAATCAGTTGATTGTGTGCAAGGTTATGGTTTTTGAGATTCGGTCAAATTATAGCACGAATTTGAGTTTATGTCATTCATAAGAGTTAGAGTAAACTCTTAGAGTGATTTATAGCCGCTAGAATCACTCAATTCAAAGCTATGTAGACAAAGTTATGGATGTTGCAAGTTTGTAGATGAAAACTGGGAGAGGAATTCAGACGATTGTTTTGTAAGCTAGGTCGTCCGTTTTGTAAATTAGGTCGACTGGTAACGGTCGACCGGTTCCCAATTTCCGCTCTCTGTTTATGAATATCGGTCGACACCTTGATTTAAGCGGTCGACCGATTCTCGATTTAAAAACGCATGCTCTCTGTTTTGTCGACATGGGTCGACCCCTTATAGGTTGGGCCGACTGGTTCTTGGTTTCTAGAGATGCATGCTCACTGTTATGTCAACATTGATCGACATTTTATGCTACGTTAGTTTTGTGAATTTGGTGTCTTCTAAGAAGTTATAGTAGAGTCTTTAAGGAATAATTTGACACTCATAGCATCACGAATGGATCAATATAGAGGAAGTTATAGTTGTTCAAAGTTGGAATAGTAAATTGTGACTTTATGCCATAAAACAAGTCATGTTACCCGATTTCTCATCCTTAAATGATCTGTAGGTTTAGGTCATCGATTGGATTAAAAAGGGGACTCCAGTTGATCTACTCAATCTAGCTACGAAGGTAAGTTAGTGTTAAGATTGTTTGACTTTAAGTGAGACTGCATTGCAAAAATTAGGATGTATGTTTGATGTGTGTTGCATGCTTGTTTTCATATTATGTTTGATGTGATTTAAGTGATGTTCAATAGTCACATAGTCATGCATCATAGTTTTACAAAATGTCAACGAAATGATTTCATGCATTGTTTTACAACGTAGTTGGAGGCAAACGAGATATGATTGGTGGTATGGGACGCTAATTATGTTTCGTCTCCGATGAATTAAGAACTTGAATATCATAACAGTAAAAAAAATAGTTATTAAAGGCCTGAACACTCCAAGTAGTAAGTGGGCCCACGCATAGTAGAAGTTGAAGTAGGTGGAGGGCGGTGTTCTTGAGATCCTGTAATATTTCCAAAGATAAAGAAGATATGAAACCTAAGAAACGTGAATGAAATTGTCCATTGTTGAGCATACTCATGCATTGCATTTTATAGTTATGCTACTTGGTGAGCTTTAGGCTCATAGTTTAAGTTTTGCAATGTAGGGAATGTAATGGAAGAATAGGTGCAAGTGACTGACCAAGGAGTTAGAGCAGATGAGTGTCCAAATGATACAGTTTATTGAGTGACGAACGACGGGGAGTGATGCATGACACACACAGAGTTATATTACAAAATGTTTTGAATGTTTTGAAGATGTAATTAAAATGTATATATTATTTTGAAATGATGAAGTACAAA
Source organism: Begonia fuchsioides (assembly GCA_003255005.1). Lineage (NCBI taxonomy): Eukaryota > Viridiplantae > Streptophyta > Magnoliopsida > Cucurbitales > Begoniaceae > Begonia > Begonia fuchsioides. The sequence goes on from QAOC01003880.1 coordinate 509,923, forward strand.
GATTTTGAAAATGAATGTATTTTAAGTTGAAGTAATTGTCTTCCGCTGTATATTTTAAGTTATTAAATGCTTATGTATTTTATTTAAAGGTGGAATTCAAATGTATGTTTTTATTATTCGACCGTTCTCATTGTAAACTATTTTATAAACTAAAGATAGTTTTTAGAAATTAAACTAACAAGTTTTCCACCAACGAAGTAAGTAAGAACCCAGTAGCGGTCCGGTTCTCGGGTCGCCAGATAAGTAAGAAAGTAAAGTGAGTAAGTAAGAAAAGCAGTAAGCGAGCGGCGGCTCGGGAATCGGGTCGTTACACTCCAAGTGAGATTTTGTGAGTTTTATGAGTGTTTGAGAGTAAAAACTTAAGGTTTTAAAAATGTAAGAAGAAAAATACTGATTTTGGAACACGTATGTTTTAGTGGGTTGTAAGCTATGAATTCGGCCACGACGTCCTCATATGAAACGTAGTAGACATAATAAGGAAGAGATTGATACTAATTACATAGAATTTGAATAAGTATAAAAAGAGTTATGAGTCCCGAAAGTCAGGTGAAAAACATAAATAAACGGTTTAAACAGTTTGGTTCGGTTTTTTAACAAAAAACGAAAACCAAACCGAACCAAGATACCAACAACTGAACACGACCCAAAATTGATTATTTGAACCAAAGCCTGACCCAAACCGTTTGGGTTGGTTCGGGTTTTCGGGTTGGTTCGGGCTGCCCACTCCTAGTGCTATGAGTGTGTAATAGAAGTTTCAAGAATTTTTGTTGCCGTATACAATTTTAAGAAAATATTTTTTTTTATGTATTAAAAAAATTATAATAATTATGCAGTTGTTAAAGAAAATTAAAAACATCTAGAGTAGTGTATTTTATTGTCGTAAATGTGTGGTAAAAATTTCAAGTTATTTTGATAAGATTTGATTAGTCAAATTAATTAAAAAAATGAATGTTGCGTCCGTGTGAGACATGATGTAATTTATTGCCTCATTCGTTCGATTGTCTGTCACTCGGAAGAATGACGTAAGAATTTCTTACCTCATTCATCTGATCATGCTTCACTTGGACAAATGAAGCAAGAATTCTTGCGTCAGACGAGTTCAAATTTTGTTTTTCGAAAACCCAAGCCTCATTTGGCCTATATTCCGAAAACTCAAGCTCAAAATTTAATTTTACTCTATAAGCTTCTTAACTTTTAAAATTTATGAAATTTTCTAAAAAATGTGTTTATGATAAAATATGTGGTAAAAATTTTAAGTTATTTTAATAATATAATTTAAAATTTTGAAAAATATATTTAAATAAAAAGACATTATTCGATCTAACAACAGGGCAGCTAGAACCACCGGCCCATACGGAGGGCCACACCTCAAAAGCTTGTAGGTGATGACCTACCATGCAACTCCTCGTTAGGTTTTTTAAACATATTCAATATTCATGATTTTTTTAATTTATTTTTTCAAAATTCAAGATTTTTTTAATTTAAGAACCCAAAAAAATTAATAATAGTACTCATTTCTCCGTCTTCCTTTTTTTCTCCTCTTCTCCCGCACTCTCTTCCTTATCTCTCCCAATTTGCCCTTCTTTGTCCTTTTCTCCTCATTCTGTCTCTTCTTCCCCTCTCTTCCTCTTCCCAAGTGAGACACTATCATCTATCATCTTCTCCTATTTTATTAGATGAATTCTTATTATTGCTTATGTTTTCTCTCGTGTCATATTCTTTCTCCCATGTTATTAACTTTAGGAAGAAAACTATTTTTGCCAGTACGAGCATAATTCAGTTGGCTCAGAAATGATAAATTAGGTACAAGAGTCTAAGTTCGACGTCTGTGCTATCCTAGTATGAGAGTTGTTACCCCTAATGTTAGGGTAGCTCCTTGGGATATCAGGTAAAGACCTCATATCTTTAGGCCGTTGAATCATCGTGATTTAACTCTCTCACAAACTGTCGGACTGAGGTTAGAAGGTCTCTGGGAGTGAAGGATTTTGCCTTTTGAGTACAAGGAAAAAAACTATTTTTTATCCTTTTCTTGTTGCCCCTACATTTTTTATATTATTATTGAGTTCTGAAACTAAGCATTTCTTTTGAGGATATTCATTATCATGTTCATGGCAAACTGAATTTGGAAATTAAGATTAGGCTTTGATTCAAAGGTTGATTTTTAATTTTCTATTTAATATGATCTGTTACATACTATATTTTATTTTACATTAACATTTTGTTAATTTATTGAATCGAACACGTTTATTTATTTATTTATTTGTGCATCATTCATTAAATATAAAATCGATAATCGAACAACAGTAGTTTGTTGACTTGATTTTTGATTCCTTAAACATCTTGAAGGTGTTTTGAGGTACCAAGTGCAGTGTTGAATTTCATGTTATGCATTTAACCATTATATAATTTTTATATTAATTCATATCTTATTTTAATTCTTGATTATTAAATTTTTTGCCTAATGAACTCGTCAACTCAATTCAATCGACATATTCTTTTAGGAATTATTTGAGACTTGAGGAATTTCTCTAAGAATTTGAGTTAATACTTTTATTGTATTTAGATTATGAAACTAGCTTTGATTATGTTTAATTGAGCTTCATAATAATTAATCGTCTTTATTTGGTAGGTCTTTTAAGTTGACCATCGAGTGAAAAGTTAATATTAAGCTTCCATCCTAGAAATAAAAATTGGACTTAAGTGAAAAGGATAAGACAACCCATCCTATTTTAAGTGGTAGTCGCTCCTCATCCTTTCAGGGATCATTGTTTTTAGCTTGACCGAAAATTTGATGTCAAAGTACAATATGTCGAACTTGTAAAAAAGACATTCATAGACGTATAAAAATAATTTTCTAGATACCAATTAACATTTAACTTGAGCACATTGGGTATGCATAATTAATCAAGAAAATTGTATTCCGAAAAAATTTAGAGTAGTGACAATAAATTGATTTCGTTAATCAATTCAATTGTTTAAAAATACTTAAGATTTTAAAGGATTGGTATTTATTGATTAAAAATAATATATTATTTCAAGAAGATAAAATAAATCCAATAATTTAGTTTTAGACAAGTTCCAAATATTGGAATATAGTGTAAAATTTTAGAGTAAGTGTGGCATATTATGATGTGTTATTATGGGTAGTAAAATGATGAAGTTCAAAAACACACTGGGTTGAAATTTATTTGAGTAATGCTAAGTTTACTTTCTTAACATATTTTTTTAGTAGACACTGATGTATCAAGTTGTGATAGTTCTAACTAATTATATTAATTTATTGTACTAAACTTATTTTGCCACAATGACAGCTCAAAAATTATTTTAAATTGAAACATAGAATTTAATATTATATCTAAGATACGTAATCGTCGTGATGTTGAGATCAAACATGACAAATATTTATAAGGTAATACTAACAATCAAATTAAAACTAGTAATGCAAACACCAATTTATCTATTTATCCAGCTTCCCATTTTCTCCTATTGTCTATCAGTCTCTCCATTTTTTTTCTTATTCTCATCACTATTTATCTTCTTTCTCTCTCCAATTGTCCCTCGTTCTCAATCTTCTTTTTAATGCTGCCATCCTAGCTTACTCGCTCGGATTGCTAGGCATCGTAGCATGCTAAATTGAGCCCGGCTTGAGCCCATGAGGCTAGTTCGAGCCTGATCTAGAACCACTCCCTGGTCGTCATCGGCCACGCTAACCCTTATGTCACTAACAATTGCCAAACTCGCGACAAATAATCGAACACCATAACAAACCCATGAAATACAACACAAAAATAGAACAAAATTGACAAATAAAATCACGACTGAGGTTAGATTAATGGATATCCCTAAATTTCCAATAAAAATCCAATCGTGAAACCTTCACGTATTTTCGACCCAAACTCTCGCTCATTCGTGTCAGTGCAACAACGTCATCTTGACTGCTGCTGTAAAAACAAGGCAACATCCAGATGACCAAGCACTGTACATAACGTTTAAGTCACCGTGGACTTAAATGTTGTGCACTTAGCCAGCGGCTATACATTTCCATCCTTACATATAGGGGTGGACGTGGTCCGGTTCGATCCGGTTTTGGAGGAAAAATGACCGGACCATTAAAATTCGGTTTTTAAAATTTAAGACAATGACCAAAATTATAGAGAAACAAGACCGGACCAAGACCGGACCATAAATTCGGTCTTGGTCCGGTCCGGTATTGGTTTTTCTTTAACAAAAATAAATCGAGGACTTCCAACCCCGATTCGGGGTCCCCGTTCTAATTGGTCCCGAATTGGAGTCCCCATTCTAATTGGTCCCGAATCGGGGTTCGAAGTCTCCAAATCGGGATTCGAAGTCCCCGAAGATAATACTTTGTAAACTTTATATTTGTCTATGGCGGCCGAGAGGCACGCTTCTTCTACCGCTGTCTCTCCTGAAGATAATACTTCGTAAACTTCTTCCACCTTAAACTTCATCATCAGTCGCTTCGTTAATTATCTGTTATTTGTCTCGGTCATCGTTGGAGTTTCTCTAGTCTCCTGCTCTTTTTTTCTCTTTTTTTAATTTTATGGGTCGGTCTGGTTTTCATGATTTTTTTTCTAAAAAACCGAAAACCGGACCAACAAATATGGTCCTTTGATTTTTAACCCGGTTTTAAATTTTTTTTTTGAGAAAAACGGACCAGAACCGTACCAAAGATGTCGGTTCTGGTCTGGTTCTTTGGTCCGGGCTGGTTTTGTCCACCCCTACTTTTATATTCTCTTATTTTAAATTCAATTTTCTCCAAACCTTCATCTAATTCTCTCTATTTCTCACTCTTAATCTCTATTTCTCAAGCACTCACTCTTACTCACTAAGGTATGCTTATAATTATTTTATTAGCTTGTTGTCAATGTTATTAATTTAATGCCTTTCTGAACTAACATTTTTTTTTTCGTAGTACTCGTATTTGTGGAATTAATTACAACTAAGAATTTATTACATCATACAAGTCATTATCAAATAATTTTCGTGAGGTATCATTTTATTGTGTTTTCTTGGGGTTAGTTTTTATCGATATGGACCACGCTTTTTTCATTTGAATACATTTACCAACGATGACGTTGAAAAAAATGAGGCAACTAAGCCCGTATTTTCAATTGGTCAAATATTTGTACGAACATCTATTTATTCTCCTAGATTTAAAAAAAATAAAACATCAGATATTTAGAGACATTTTGGAATAAAAAAATTGATACATGTGAAAAATTAGAAAACATGACGCAATGTAAATATTGAGCAAAATACAATCCCTGAGAATCTACTATTATAGACATTATAAAATGTCACTTAAACGAGAAAACGAGATATCTTAAACAAATACATATAAATGCTAGTGGTAGCTGGAATTTCTCGTATTCACATTATAGATTAAGAAAAAACGTTACAAAAATATGTAGCACAATTTTAAGTACTACTATCGATGTTTGATAGTGAGGTACATTAAATAATTGTTAAGAAATTTGTTAATTCTAGTTTTAGAGGAATTTATCATAATACACTACGAGGTGCTACTATTGAAATGCATACCAATATGAAAAATGAATTAATGACTTTTATTTCACATGCGTTACTTATGCCTATATGCATTACTTTCGGTTTTTAGCATACACCTGATGTACTTGGATATACAATCGTAACTTATTATTTTGTTGATCATTTTTTATAATTAAATCAATGAATATTAAGATTTTGTAATTGTGAATATTTTCATAGTAGTATACTTTTGTCGATACATTGTTAGTAATTTTACAAGAATATTGTATTAAAGATAGAATTTTTAGTAATACTTCAAATAATACCTCGGCTAACAATGTTTGTATTTCTTAGTATAAAAGATTCTTTCAATGAGATAGTCATCCATCTTCGCTTTTACATAGGTGATGCATTTGATATATTTTATATTTCATTGATAAAAATTAAACACAATTTATTTCATTATATATTTATGTAATTGGAAATGTAATTTATTTTAAATATTTCATCGAACAAACACCAACAAGAATATAAAGAATTTTATAAAGCGGCTAGTTCAAACAAAAAATAATTAAAAACCTCACTAGATGAAATTCTACTTATTTAACGTTAGTAAATGATCAACCGTAGTAAATTGTTGTTTTTGGTTTTATCAGTGAAAAAACAAAATATTTTATCTTATATCAAATTAGTTACGACATTCTTAATTTATTTCTTATTTTTTAAATTCATTTTTTAAACTACAAAAGAACATTTGAAAATTTATTATTGCACTATGCGGTTGATTTTAACGGATACTTTGAAGAATTATACACAAGTCAATAATTTTTTTAATATGGTTTATAGTAGGTCTGAGTAGGGATGGGCAACCCGACCCAACCCGCACTATTTGGGTCGGGTTGAAAATAAATTGAATGAGTTTTTTACCCATTTGGGTCGGGTTGTACAATTTAATTTGGGTTTTGGGTCGGGTTGAAGTTTTTTACTCAACCCGCAAACCCGACCCAAAAAAACTCATTCACCAAATATTCCTAAAATTTTCTAGGGCTCACAGTTTCACTCATTTCCTTCTACGGCAGCTCCCGAGTCGCGATTTTAAGATTCTCTTCTCGTCGGCTCCTCTTCGCACGCTCGCTGTCGGCCAGGCTTCTGTCGTCGTTTACTTAGAGAAGACTTATGTTTTTCTTCAGCAAAGGCGACGTTGCAACTCTTGATTTTTGAACAGTTCTTTACTTAGAGAAGTTAAAACATATTTTAGGAAATATTGAGATGATATTTTTAGTTATGTTATTTGTTTAAGTTTGGTATCTTTTGAATTAATTATTAGGAGTGACAATGTCGTAACTCGTAAGGTAATATGTTATTTTTTGATTTTTTTTCGTAATAGTAAATGTTTTGATGTTATTTTAGAATAATTTTTAATGAACCGATCAAAAAAAAACCGACCCAACCCGCAATATTTTGGGTCGGGTTGTCATAGAGGTTGCGGGTTTCGGGTCAGTCTTCGGTTTCAGGTACGAAACCGAAAACCAAATGGGTCGGGTTGAGTTGATTAAAAAACCAACCCAACCCAACCCATGCCCATCCCTAGGTCTGAGCATGGCGTGGGTCGGGTCGGCCCGTTAAATATCCAATCGGCAATTATACGGTTCATGCCTGAAACGTGATACCAAAAACCTACCATATCCAAAATGTTAAACCGAAATTATACCTGAGTACCAATTAAACATTATAGAAAATATTCGTCAATGGTCAAATAAATAACACTGGCACACAAATACTGTTTATCATTTAGATACTCCTCAATTCGGGACATATTAACTAATGTATCATGCTCCAACGAATTATCATAATACGTAGAAAATATCGAAGGTGATGTCAATGGTTGCTTTTCAACAACTATACAACTTGGTGTTTCATCACCTTTATACTCACCATGTAATCTTTCCATTAAAGTCTCTATGTCCTTTATGTATTCGGTTGCTTGGTCACTGCCAAACAAAATAATAAGACAATGTTTCAACATTTTTTATTTGTCACTCGGATCGACCATATCTACACTAAAAGTCCTATCACATTCTGCCAATTTCTTAAATACTCTTCAGTATTTTTCAGCATTTTGTAATATTGAATACATGAAATTCCATCGAATATGCATGTCTAAGGTCACATTTCCCTAAATCAAATAGACTATCGATACAACTTTTGAATTGTTGTATTCGTCTAGTGAAGATTAAACATGTGTCACTCCTTTGCCTAACTATCAAGTTCAAAATGAACACAAAACAGCATATGCGAATGCATTCTCCGTCTAAAATCAAAGTTTTCCAATGTCCTAAATTTATTTTCAAGTGTGTAGTGACAACATCGTTTGAAGATGCGTTATCAACTGTTATGATAAAAACTTTTTCAATGCCCTATTGTAGGAAACATGTTTCTACCATGTTTGAAATTGTTTCTCTCATATGATTCTCGATTTGTTAGGTCTTCTTATGCAACTTCTAATCTCCATCTACCAAGTAGTCTGTCAGTACCATGTAGTTGATGATTTGGTTGGAGGTCCATTTTGTAGTTAAGCATACTCTTTGTTGGCTTTTTCTAATGTCATCTATCAAATGTTTAATAAACAAATTAAATGAACTAAAACCAGAAAAAAAAAAGAAAAAAGAAACAGATTAATCGATTAACCGAATAGTAATTTTGAACATATTTATTAACGTATTTATTGATAATTTTGAACAGTAATAGCTATGAATAACTAGAATAACGCAAATAAAAAACGAAAACAACATCACGGTCTTAGAGAAACGATCAGTCGGTCTTAAACGTTGAGGGTTGGTCGCCACTCGTCGGTCGTGAGGCAGCAGCATCTCCAACGATAATCTAGAGCAGCCAGATAAAGAGAGGGGTTGGTGAGGAGGAGAGCGTCGGGCAGTCGGGACACGGCGAATAGGGTTTGAACGGACACTCATCTACACACTGCGTCAGCGGATGGTAATTTTTTAAGAAAATTATTATTTTTTTCTCAATCATATATTATAATAATGATTTGAACTTCTTACCATGTGTTCACATTATTATAAGAAGATATTCTGTAAAGTTTCATAAATTTTAAAAATTTACACGATTATTATAATCTTTTATTATAAAAAATATTTTTTTAAAAATACGTGCATCATCTAAATTTCTAAAACTTTCACAAAGGACTCTTATAATATTGTCATTTAATTTTAAAAATTATTTTAGAAAGTCCAAAGAAATATTTCTTGGTATGATGTTATTAAAAACAAATATATTATTAAAAAATTCCCATAACTTTGATATTTTGGGACGGTTTACACAATTTGCGTATCACAATATTAAGAGATGATCTCTTAATATTGTGATACGCAAATTGTGTAAACCGTCCCAAAATATCAAAGTTTTTGAAATATTTAAATAATATACGTATTTTTAATAAAATATTTATTTCTTAGCAATGAGACCTCAGCTAGGTTTTTAACATGTCTTAAATTTTAGGATTTTTCACGTATTTAACTAAAATTCAGAGTTTTTTTTTAATTTTTATCCTTTTAATTAAGATTTTTTTATTATTTTTAGGTTGTGAATTAATTTTGATCGAGTTTGAATTAGATTTATAATAATTAAATATTGTTAATTATTAGATCTTATAAGTTGAACTAAGGATTGAAAATTTATATCTAAGCTTCCTTTATTATTAATAAAAATTGGCAATGGTTGGACGGTTTGTCCGGTAGTTCCCTGTTGAGACAGCCCTCTCTCGCGAACAAATTAAACTATCCTTAAAGAGTGTGTGTGTGTGAGAATGAGAGAGAGAGAGAGAGAGAGAGAGAGAGGGGGGGAGAGAAGTGGCTGGGCTTAAAGAAAGGAAATTCATAACAAGGGGAACCAAGAATAGATGCAATTTCAATTCGTACGCCGTTGAACTCACCACCCGAATCTGGAATGTCTTTTTTTCTTACTATACACTTTCTTCTCCAATCTCATATCCTGTCGACGCCATTGTCGATGAAAACCCAGTTCTGCAAGCATGCAAAGAATGTTGTTTCTTAGATAGATCCTTGGCCTGCAAATCCAACCAATGGCATCTTCTTCAAGCCCCACGAAGAACGCAATGTCATCCTCATCTTCCTCCACCAACCGACCACCGCAGGCAGTAAAATTCGCCCGCCGTACATCCAGTGGTCGAGTCGTAAGCTTATCTCGCGATGATGATATAGACATCTCCGGCGAATTCTCCGGCCAAAATGACTACATCAACTACACCGTGCTCATGCCACCAACCCCAGACAACCAACCAATGGCGGGCTCCTCGGATTCTAAACCAAGCGGTCCAGGACAAAATATGACCAGCCGATTTGGGTCCGATAATCAACAGCTTATTAGGCGGGTTGGCGACGGGGAAAGTGGATATGGAGGGAGTGGCGGCGGGAACAGCAACGCCGGAAAGATGGATCGGAGAATGTCGGTGATGAAATCATCTGATAGTAAATCAATGTTGCTGCGGAGCCAGACAGCCGACTTCGATCACAATCGCTTCTTGTTTGAATCGAAGGGGACTTACGGAATCGGTAATGCATTTTGGCAAGACGAAGAAGCTTACGGGGGAAATGAAATGAGCATGTCAGATTTTATGGACAAGCCATGGAAGCCACTCACTAGGAAGATCAGGGTCCCCCCTGGTATTCTCAGCCCTTACAGGTACACTTCCACCATCTTCATGGTTTGAAGATTAAAATACACGAAAAATAATGTGTCGTTAAGCTTTGAAACTTCGAATCGTTGTCTTTGACGCAGACTATTGGTGGTAATTCGTCTGATAGTGCTGATGTTCTTCCTGGGTTGGAGGGTTAAAAATCCAAACCAGGATGCGATGTGGCTATGGGGGATGTCCATTGTGTGTGAGATATGGTTTGCTTTCTCGTGGTTGCTCGACATTCTACCGAAGCTGAACCCCATCAACCGCGCGACTGACTTGGCTGCACTGCGCGACAAGTTTGAGCAGCCTTCACCGTCTAACCCAAATGGCCGCTCTGACCTTCCCGGAGTCGATATCTTTGTATCCACCGCAGATCCAGAAAAGGAGCCGCCTCTTGTCACGGCCAACACCATTCTCTCCATCCTCGCCGTCGACTTTCCCGTCGAGAAGCTCTCATGCTACATCTCCGATGACGGCGGGGCCATTCTCACTTTTGAAGCCATGGCAGAGGCCGTCAAATATGCCGAGGTTCGTTTCTATCTCTCGCAGCCTTTACTTGTTTAATACGTCCATTTTGTTGACTTTTGAAAATAGATCAGAAGTATTGTACGTTAAAGCGCAGGTTTGGGTACCGTTTTGCCGGAAGCACAGCATTGAACCGAGGAATCCAGATAGCTACTTCAACATGAAAACGGATCCGACCAAGAAGAAGAAGCGGCCGGATTTTGTCAAGGACCGTCGTTGGATCAAAAGAGAGTACGACGAGTTTAAGGTTAGGATCAACGGCCTGCCAGAGGCTATAAGGAAACGAAGCGAAATGTACAACTCGAAGGAAGAGATGAAGGAGAAGAAGCTGGCCCGAGACAAAAACGGCGGGGTCTTACCTGCAGAGCCAATCACGGTGACCAAGGCAACGTGGATGGCTGACGGCACCCATTGGCCAGGAACTTGGCTGAACCCTACCTCCGACCACACCAAGGGCGACCATGCCGGAATTTTGCAAGTATGTTTCTCTAAAACTCAAATAACAAATGGAAGTACAAGATATTAAGACAATTTATGTCCCAGGTGATGACAAAAGTCCCGGAAAATGACCCGGTACTCGGGCATCCAGACGAGAATAAGTTGGACTTCAGTGGAATCGACATCAGAATACCCATGTTCGCATATGTTTCAAGAGAGAAACGGCCGGGCTACGACCATAACAAGAAAGCAGGAGCCATGAATGCAATGGTGCGAGCATCGGCCATTTTATCAAACGGACCCTTCATTCTCAACCTAGATTGCGACCATTACATCTACAACTGCCAGGCCATTAGAGAGGGTATGTGCTTCATGATGGATCGCAGCGGAGACAGGCTGTGTTACATCCAATTTCCACAGAGATTTGAAGGAATTGATCCCTCAGATCGTTACGCCAACCACAACACTGTCTTCTTTGACGGTAAAAGAAACCAGGCATGAATCTTTCGATCCCTGCTTTTATTTTGATCTGGACTTTGTTCTTGGGCAGGTAATATGAGAGCGTTGGATGGCCTACAAGGCCCGGTTTATGTAGGAACCGGCTGCATGTTCAGGCGATATGCGCTCTACGGCTTCCACCCACCAAGGGCACACGAATACACAGGTCTATTTGGACAGTCGAAGTCGCTAGCTCCAAACTATCAACACATGCGAGCGCAATCGATGTCTGAGGACGATGAAGTAGAGACGCATCCATTAACTTCGCATCCTGATCTGAGCCTGCCGAAGAAATTTGGAAACTCGACCATGTTTACGGACTCCATACCCATTGCCGAGTTCCAAGGCCGCCCACTCGCTGATCACATCTCGGTCAAGAATGGTCGTCCTCCTGGCGCGCTGCTCCTTCCCCGTCCACCCCTCGACGCACCCACTGTAGCTGAGGCCGTCGCTGTCATCTCTAGCTGGTAAGTTTCTTAATTTGGTTCTTCCCATTGGCCAAAGAGTGATTGAATGTTTTGAGGGTCGACACCCAGGTACGAGGACAAAACTGAATGGGGAGACAGAATAGGCTGGATTTACGGCTCAGTTACGGAGGATGTGGTGACTGGTTATCGGATGCATAACCGTGGGTGGCGGTCGGTCTACTGCATAACAAAGCGTGACGCTTTCCGAGGCACTGCTCCGATAAACCTCACGGACCGCCTGCACCAGGTTCTCCGATGGGCGACTGGTTCCGTCGAAATATTTTTCTCAAGAAACAACGCTTTTTTCGGCAGCAAACGACTCAAATTTCTTCAACGAGTTGCGTACCTAAACGTGGGAATATACCCATTCACGTCCATCTTCTTGGTCGTTTACTGTTTCCTCCCGGCATTTTCACTCTTCACCGGACATTTCATCGTACAAAGCCTGAACGTAGCTTTTCTCATCTACCTTCTCATCATCACTATTTGCCTCACTCTTCTATCTCTCCTGGAAGTAAAGTGGTCAGGCATTGCTCTCGAGGAGTGGTGGCGCAACGAGCAATTTTGGGTCATAGGCGGAACAAGTGCTCACCTCGTGGCCGTCATTCAGGGCCTTCTAAAAGTCATAGCTGGGATTGAAATTTCCTTCAAGTTAACCTCCAAATCTGCTGCTGAAGATGAAAATGATATTTACGCTGATCTTTACGTCGTCAAATGGACCAGCCTTTTCATAATGCCGCTAACTATCATAGTGGTCAATGTCGTCGCCATTGTTATCGGGTCCTCGAGGACATTGTACAGCGTGATACCGCAGTGGAGCAAGCTTTTGGGAGGGATGTTCTTTAGCTTTTGGGTATTGGCTCACATGTACCCGTTCGCCAAAGGGTTAATGGGAAGAAGAGGAAGGGTTCCAACCATAGTTTACGTCTGGTCTGGTCTGGTCTCAATCACAGTGTCATTGCTGTGGATATCGATTAGCCCTCCAGACAGCGACTCGACACCATCGGTCACTGTTTGAGAGGAGAAATGGAGAATTGGTCTCCATCATTTTTCTCTTTTTTGTCTGGTCTATCACGAGCGCAGAGAACTGTACTAGTGAGGAAGAGTCTCGTAGAACTTTGTTGAATAACTTAAACAATTGTGAAGTTATTCATAAAAAACCTACAAAATTTGCAGTGATCCCTGCTCATTTCTTGTGCTGTTGAAGACATCTACACATATAAGTTAAGCACGTCTAACTTGAGAACTACAACAAAGTTCTACCAAATTCACTAAATACTATGAAGTGTAGAATTTGTCCTACGAAGAGAACAAGACTTTATTGATGGTTAGCCCTCCATTTATATAATTACAATGCACAATCTTCGGCCGGCTCGTCGAGCCTGCCGAGCTATTCGAGTTGAGCCTGTCGAGCCTATTCGAGCCGAGCCTGTCGAGCTTTTTCTCAAAAATTTTGGCTCGAGCGAGCTATCGAGCCTCGAGCCGAGCGAGCCCAACTCCCGAGTCTAATTGAGCCGAAAACGAGCTTAAAAATTATCATTATAAATTGTAAATTCGATATATTATGTTGTAACAGGAAATTTAAAAAATATTCATTAACCCCATTTGAATCTGAAGGTACCCGAATCGGGGTCTCCGTTCTAATCCAAAGGGTCCCCGAATCGGGATTCGAAGTCCCCGTTTCATCAAAAATTGACAAAAGGAGACTTCCAACCCCGATTCAGGGTCCCCTTTTCATGAAAAATTGACAAACGGGGACTTCCAACCCCGATTCGGATCCCCGTTCTAATCCGAAGGGTCCCCGAATCAGGGTTCGAAGTCCCCGTTTCATGAAAAATTGACAAACGGAGACTTCCAACCCCGATTCGAGGTCCCCGTTCTAATCTGAAGGGTCCCCGAATATGGGTTCGAAGTCCCCGTTCGTTGACTTTTCAATAAGCGGTCGACACCTTCTATCGGTCGACTCCTTTAAGGTTGGCCGAACCGCGTTAACAATCCGGTGTCAATCTCTCTCTCTCTAACTCTATTAAGTTGTTTATCTTTTCCGCATTAGAGTTTCAGATTGAGTAAACCGTACGCACGAATTCGATTAAAGTTTAATCATCGGAGTAAATTTCAATTAATCTAATCCCCCCNTTGATAGAAATAATTATGTCTATTGGAAAACTAGAATGAGAATATTTATTCAAGCAATGGACTTTGGCATTTGGAACATTATAGAAGATGACCCATTTATTCCTACAAAATTGGAAAATGATGTTAGGGTGCCTAAGACTAGAATTGAATACAATGATCAAGATTTGAGAAATGTTAGTCTAAACGCTAAAGCCATGAACATGTTGTATTGTGCTCTCTCGGCTGTGAAAATGCTAGAGAAATATGGCGATTACTTGAAGTTACTCACGATGGTACCAATCAAGTAAAAGAAAGTAAAGCCAATTTACTAGTCCATGAGTATGCTATTCACCATGGATAGGAGTGAGTCTATTGGTTGTATGTACACTCGTTTTACTAACTTGATCAATGGCCTAAAGGTTCTTGGCAAGGTATATACATAGGAGGAATGCGTGCGAAAAGTTCTTCGTGTTCTGCCTCCAGCTTGGCAACCGAAGATGACGGCAATTCAGGAAGCCAAGGACCTCAAAGTGCTGAAACTTGAAGAACTCATTGGATCTCTAATGACCCATGAGTTGACTATGCAAGCCAATGAGAAGAAGGAACTAAAAGAGAAAGAGATATACAAGAAGAAAGATATAGCTCTAAAAGCTTCCTCAAGTAAACAAGAAGAAACCGAAAGTGAGGAAGAAGAGGAAGAAATCGCCTTCATAACAAGGCGCTTCAACAAATTCCTTCAGAAAAGAAAAATGAAAGGAATTCGAGCAACAAGAGGCGACAAAGCAACCGGTGACAAAAACAAGGAAGTCACTTGTTTTGAATGTGGAGAGGTGGGACACTACAAGTCGGAGTATCCTAAGATCAAGAGAGCTCTCAAGTCCTTCAAGAAAAAAGCAATGAAAGCCTCTTGGGATGACTCCGATAGCGACTCAACATCTTCCGAACTTGAAGAAGTCACCAATATGTGCTTCATGGCTAAGGAAGATGAGGTATATCTCTCTCTTAGTGATTTAGAGCGTAATTTTGAGGAAGAAGAGGATGATCTTCTATCCGACTTTAATGCACTACTTGATGATTTTAGCATGCTTAAAACTAAATACACGGAATTGAAAAAGGAGCATGTTAAATTACTCAAAGAACATGAAAATATTCATATCATATCTCATGAGAAGTTGCATGATGAAGTAAAATATCTAAAGAAGAAAAACTTAGATCTAAACAATATAGTTCTCAAGTTTACAAATGGTAGTAAAAACTTGAACATGCTACTAGGTAGTCAAAGAGTAACTTTCGACAAAGCTGGCTTGGGATATGAATCACATAAGAAGAAAAAGTCCTACAAGAACCTATTTGTAAAACCAAGTGCATGCAATAGGTGTAATAGAATAGGTCATCAATCTTTTAACTGCCCTCTAAATTCAAGAGTCGGAAAGATTAAGGTAGTGGAGAAATGGGTTCCCAAAGGAACCAATGCTAACCCTCTAGGACCCAAAATGGTTTGGGTACCTAAGAAGATGGTTTGATGTGTTGTGTAGGTGGAATGAAGTCCCTTGAAAGATCTTTGGTTTCTCGATAGTGGATGTTCGAGGCATATGACGGGAGATCCTTCAAAATTTGCATCAGTCAAGCATAAGAAAGGAAACGTCTCTTTCGGTGAAAATCAAAAAGGGAAAATAATTAGCATTGGAAACACTGGTAAATCTTCCTCCTCTATTATTGAGAATGCTCTTTTAGTTGATGGCTTAGAACATAACCTTCTAAGTGTTAGTCAATTATGCGATAAAGGATATAGAGTTATCTTTGAATCTAACTCTTGCTTTATTGATGATATTTCAAATGGAAAAACGCTATTCATTGGGTATAGAAATGAAAATGTTTATACTATTGACTTGAATGCTGTCATATGTGTTGATGAAAAATGTTTTTTTTCCGCAAACTCTTCTTGTGATAGTTGGTCTTGGCATAAGAGACTAGGACACGTAAGTATGAATACCTTAGCTAAGATATCTAGGAAGAATCTTGTTAGGGGCCTTCCAAAGATATCCTTTGAGAAGGATAAAGTATGTGAGGCATGTCAAATGGGGAAACAAATAAAGTCTTCGTTTGCTTCAAAGTCTTTTGTATCAACCACTAAACCTCTTCAACTTCTTCATATGGATCTCTTCGGTCCTTCCAAGGTAGATAGTCTAAGTGGAAAGTATTATGCGTTTGTCATCGTTGATGACTATTCTAGATTTTCTTGGGTTTTCTTCATAAGATCAAAGGATGAAACCTTTGATATATTCTCCTCCTTTAGAAAGAGAATTCAAAATGAAAAGGAGCTTACTATCGTAGCTATTCGTAGTGACCATGGGGGAGAGTTCGAAAATGAGAAATTTGAACTCTTTTGTGATAAACATGGAATAGATCATAATTTTTCATCCCCTAGAACTCCTCAACAAAATGGTGTTGTTGAAAGGAAAAATAGATCATTGCAAGAGCTTGCAAGAACCATGTTAAACGAATATGCTCTTCCCAAGTATTTTTGGGCGGAAGCCGTTGCTACGGCATGCTATGTTCTTAATAGAGTATCTATTCGCCCAATCTTAGAAAAGACTCTTTATGAGCTATGGTCCGGAAAAACACCAAGTGTTAAATACTTTAGAGCCTTCGGATGCAAATGCTTTATTCTTAACACTAAGGACAACCTAAGAAAATTTGACTCCAAAACGGACCTAGGAATCTTTCTAGGATACTCCTCATCAAGCAAAGCCTATAGAGTCTTTAATAGAAGAACCTTAGTGGTCGAAGAGTCTATGCACGTGTCCTTTGATGAGACCCCTAAACCAATTAGCGTCTTAAATGAAGATGATGTTTTGGAAAATGCCATGGACTTTTTATCTCTTAAGGATAGCGATAAAGCGTCCTCAGAAATCCTTCCTTTGGATCATCCCTCTAGCTCTACCGCTTTAGATCCACAAGATGACAACGTAAGGAATCTTCCTAAGGAATGAAAATATGCAAGAAGTCATCATAAGGAAAATATTGTAGGTGACCATAGCTTAGGAGTCAAAACTAGAGCCTCCCTTAGAAATATTTGTGGAAATGTAGCATTTATCTCTCAAATTGAGCCGAAAAAGTTCGATGAGGCCATTGTTGATGAAAATTGGATTATGGCCATGCATGAAGAGTTAAATCAATTTGAGAGAAGTCAAGTTTGGGAGTTGGTTCCTAGACCTAAGGACCGCACCATTATTGGAACTAAATGGGTATTCAAGAATAAACAAGATGAAAATAGTGTAGTCATTAGGAACAAGGCAAGACTAGTTGCAAAAGGTTACAACCAAGAAGAAGGTATAGATTTTGAAGAAAATTTTGCACCAGTAGCTCGAATGAAATCAATCCGGATGTTTCTCGCATATTCTTGTCATAAAGACTTCATTCTCTTTCAAATGGACGTTAAGAGTGCTTTCTTAAATGAGTATATAATGGAAGAAGTGTATGTAGAACAACCATTGGGTTTTGAAATCTTTGATAAGCTAGATCATGTCTACAAACTTCACAAAGCACTCTATGGTCTTAAACAAGCTCCTCGTGCTTGGTACGAAAGGTTAAAGAATTTTCTCTTGGATAGAGAATTCAAAATGGGCAAAATAGACTCAACTCTCTTCACCAAACATTTTGGTGATGATTTGTTAATCATTCAAATCTATGTAGATGACATTATATTTGGAGCTTCCAACAAAAATCTTTGTGATAGTTTTGATACCCTCATGCAAGATGAATTTGAAATGAGTATGATGGGTGAGCTTAAATTCTTCTTAGGACTCCAAATTAAGCAATCTGTAGAAGGTACATTTATTTGCCAAGAGAAATATGTCAAGGAATTACTCAAGAGATTTGGTATGAACTCTTGCAAATCCTCTAGAACTCCTATGAGTACCACTACTAAACTAGATAAGGATGAAAATGGTAGAGAAGTTGACATTAAGAAATATCGTGGAATGATTGGATCCCTTCTCTACTTAACCGCTAGCTGACCCGATATTCTGTTTAGTGTATGTCTATGCGCTAGATTTCAAGCCGCTCCTAAAGAATCCCACTTAAATATCGTTAAAAGGATATTTAAGTACTTAAGTGGCACCGTTGACTTAGGTTTGTAGTATCCTAAAGGTGTCTCTTTTGACTTATTAGGATATTCGGATGCGGACTACGCGGGTAGTTTAGTTGATAGAAAAAGCACCTCCGGTACGTGTCACTTTCTAGGAGAATCTTTAGTTTCATGGTTCTCGAAGAAACAAAACTCAGTAGCCCTTTCAACCGCCGAAAGCGAATATATTGCCGCCGGTAGTTGCTGTGCTCAAATGCTTTGGATGAAGCAAACTTTAGAGGACTACAATCTCACATTCACTAAGATTCCTATCAAATGTGACAATAAAAGTGCTATAAATATCTCTAAGAATCCTATTCTTCACTCTAGAACAAAGCACATTGAAATTAGGTATTACTTTATAAAAGATCATGTGCAAAGATGAGATATTATCTTAGAATTTGTTAACTCTAGTGATCAATTAGCAGACATTTTTACCAAACCTTTAAATGAGAAGACCTTTTGTGGAATTAGAATTCGTCTAGGGTTGATTCGATTCAATGATGCTTAGATGCATTATCTCACGACTGCTGCGATCAGTCGACATAATGGGAAGTATGTCGACCGGACCATCATACCTGGTAAGGACACAGTCGACACAAGTATTGCTATGTCGACTGGTTGATCGCCTCTGTTAAGGAATCAGTCGACATAATGGGAAGTATGTCGACCAGTAAATCGTCTCGGGTAATAGAGAGGTCGACATAACTATAGATATGTCGACTGATGAGTGTCAACTCCCATATTTTAAAAGAACCCCGTCGCGCCCTAACCTCCTTTCTCTCAACCTCTTGAGCGAAATTCCTCCTCCGGCGATTCCAAGCTCTTCTCCGACTATTCCAATCTCATTTCTGATTACTCCTCCACCTCATCATTTATCCTTCCTTTGATATAAATGGCATCCACTTCTAAACTCCCTATCAAGAGGAAGCGTACCGTAAAGTCAAAATCAACCAGTGAAACGTTGATTCCTCCAGCTCCGACAGTGGACAAGCATCTCTTTCGAAATTCAGATGCTCAAGATAAGTATACTCAGATTCTACATGGAAAACCTCTTATATTAAATAGAGTATTTCTACCCGATAGGATTACGGGCATAGATATCACTGAGCATTGTGAATATCTAGGATTAAGAACTTTATTTGGACTATGGAATTCGTATCATGAAGAAGCTATACGACTTTTCTATGCGAATTTACAATCATTTCTTCACCCGCTCTCTCTCAAGAGTTTTGTCTATGGTAAACCAATTAAGATTACAAACTCTTCAATAAACTCATTACTGGGTTGTGAGGTAAATGAGTTTACGGATCGATACTACGAGCAAGGGAAGGAACCCGCTCTAGTTCGATGCTCGGATTATAAGGATTTTCTTAGATTGGTTGCTAAGGATCCAAACAACTTGCCGTACAAACCCAAAGCTAGTGACCTCAACATAAGAGCACGTTTGGTTCATCATATCATTACCTACAATCTTTTGCCTAAGGACGGATCTAAAGATCACATTAGCCATATGAAACTATATGTTCTATATATGTTCTTTACCCGACGTCGCTTCAATGTAGGATTTATCATTATGAGACGTATGATGGATGTGCTGGATAAAGCGTCCAAATCATTACCATTCAATACCTTGCTAATGGAGATTTTTGCTCAACAATGAGTAGTTTATCCCTCTCCCGCTAATCTAGTCAAGGCAGGAATCATGATATCTACTTTGATTCGACCCTTGCAAGGATATGGTTAACCAAAAATGAAGTTGGAGAATGGCAATACAAGAGAGATCTGCCTCGACGACCTCTTCCTCGATTGAGGGGCGTTTAGATACACTTAATGGCCTAATTACGACCCTCACAACATCGGTTAATGCTCTGCATAAAGGTCGATGGCCTTAAGAGCCAAATTGATGCATGTGATGCATATTTTGAAGAGGAAGAAGAAGAAGAACAAGAAGACTATGACGAACCGACTGCAACTCCTCCTAGAGTTCCTGTCATCTCCTCTCCAGCTCCGGTTGCTGAGCCATCTATCACTCTAACTAGATCTCCTGCCCTTCAGCGGTACGTTCACTCCCGATACGGTGTTGGTTCCATCCGCTGTAGATACTGAGGTTCTTGCCTCTCCTTCCACCGTCGATACCGAGCTTATTCCCACTCCAGCACTAGACATGCCTGGATCTCCTTGGGAATAGACGCTCAGTATTTTTTTTTGTTTTTTTTAGATACCTATCCTTTTTGAACAATGTCTTTCATTAGTTTTTTTTTGTAGAACATCTTCCTATGAACTATTCGATGGATTTTTTTTTTATAATGACAAAGGGGGAGAAGTATCCATCTTTACTTAGCATTTGACTATTTATTTAGCAATGAAATTTGACATGGATGTATATTTATGGGGGAGCATGCATTTACTACGGGGGAGATTTGCAAACTTGCTCAAATTATCTTTCAAATTGATAGTTAATCAATAATGGTTTGTCATCATCAAAAAGGGGGAGATTGTTAGCTTTAAAAGTTACATTTGTTTTTTATTGATGAACATTAATATATTGGAAAATTGATTAACCGTTAAGAGAAGTTAATTTGAATAATGTATATGAAATACCATCATCGAAGGGTACCTCTTGTGTCTAACAAATTGGTTGAGTTTTTGCAGAAATTGCTAAGTCTATTACATGTTATGTCGACCGATTCATATTTATGTCGACCCATCCTCTGGCAGAAGAAAAACATATGTCGACCTATCCACGGGCAGCAACTAACTTATGTCGACCGCTATGTTATGTGTCGACCGATGACCTAACCAGAGAGGAATGTTATGTCAACTGCTGAAAGATTGTGTCGACCGAAGAATTCAAGACAAGAAGCAACAATGAAGTCGACCACACTTCTACAAGTTACAGAGGCCATCATTATGTCGACCGCAAAACTGTTGTGTCGACTGCACACATATCCAGAGGCCATCTTTATGTCGACTGCAGAACTATTGTGTCGACTGTATACATATCCAGAGGCCATCTTTATGTCGACTGCAGAACTATTATGTCGACTGCAGCACTATTGTGTCGACCGCATACATGTCCAGAGGTCATATCTATGTCGACTGAAGTTCTTCTCAATAATAACTTACTAAATCTTATGTCGACCGAACAAAAGTTATGTCGACCGATCCAGAGCAGAAAGAGAAGATACCCTCCGACGGCTATTTCTGAATGTGTCTAAACGGCTATATATATGTCGACCTATTCCGTACTTATGTCGACCGATCCAGCCTGCGCAGGACAAAATCTATAAATAGCTGTAGAGCTGTGGATTAAAAAAAGATTCTTGAGAGAGCAAAAAGAAAGCCGAATTGCTACCAATTTTTAGAGAATCATTTCATTCTCTCAATCTTTGTATTTCTATCTTGAATATTCACTTGGTGATTGAGAGAGTCGGTTAGTAACCGTTAATTCGAATATCATACTTTGTGAGAGAAATTGTAAGAGGGGTGACGCCTCTCCTAAAGAAGAGTCACTGTAAAAGTTTGATTGACACCCGTAAGTCAATCAGAGTGAGCTCAAAGAATTGAGCGGGAAGAATCTTCAAGGAGGTACCTTGGAGCGCGGACGTAGGCAAGGTTGGCCGAACCGCGTTAACAATCCGGTGTCAATCTCTCTCTCTCTAACTCTATTAAGTTGTTTATCTTTTCCGCATTAGAGTTTCAGATTGAGTAAACCGTACGCACGAATTCGATTAAAGTTTAATCATCAGAGTAAATTTCAATTAATCTAATTCACCTCCCCCCCTCTTAGGTTAATCTCGATCCTACAGTGCCCTCTACGATTAGGGATCTTCGATCCACCTCAAGAAAGAACTATAACGAGATAAAAAATGGACGAGTCACACATTGGTCGATTTATGAGATGGAATTGGGCTAATAGATTAATTGGACGAGCCACGAGATAGTCGATTCAGGAGGTAGAACCTGAGTTAACGCAATGACAGAGCCACGAGGTAATCAATTCACGAGAAGGAACCTAGGCTAATAGATGAGCTTAAAGAGGCACAGGGTAGTCGATTTACGAAATGAAACTTGAAATTTTAAATGAGTTGGTCAATCCAAGAGGTGGAATCCTTGATTGATCGGGATGAGCTATGATAAGTCCCGAAATGGGCTTATTTACAGCCTTGAATCTTAATTAATTGTAAGCAAAAATTGACTAGAAGTAAAGAAAAATATGCTTGCTGTGAAATGTGCTATAGCAGAGGTGCACGGGTTTAGCACGTGATTTTTAATGAATTAGATGCTGTTTTTCTTGGGTATTTTATTATCTTTCTAGAAGCTGTTTACGTGTCTTTTTGTCCTTTTGTGCAAGGTTTATTTGGCTGGGCAATCGACGGGGCATCGCGAAACAGAAAATCGAAGCTCAATGATGACGGCGGATTGTGCGAAACAGAATGGAGAGAGAAGGAGTGGAGAATCCAGAAGATTCGAGCAAGGAAACCGGCTGGAGAAACTATTAAAATAAAAAGAAGGAGAAAAGCGAAGAGGGGAGAAGGAGAAAAGCGAGAGAAAAACGGAGAAGAAGAGTCCGAAAAACAGCAACGAGCTGAGGAGCTCCGGGTATACGACCTGAGTTTGAAGCTTTAGTCGGTGAGCTTAATTGCAGAGAAAATCGCATGGCGATAGTTTATGAACAAATTTATGTTTTCGATTTTGCTTCAATGATGAGCTAAATTGTCTGTGGTTGGATTGATTTGCTGTTGACTAGAAAACTCATGTGTTGCTTGCACGATTTTAATTAATCTGTTTAGTTTTACAATTTTTCTCATGTTTGGACTGCATGCCACAGCTAAAATGAGTTTCGGTATGTAACATGCCATTAGGGATTTACCTGAGCCTTGAACGGATTAACAGACTGATTTACTCTTCATTTATATTCTGTTTTTGATAAAAGTCGATGATGAATACTCTGAACTTATTTTCCTTACCGTATGTACGGAAGGAAAGTGAGGAAAGAAGAAAAATCGGAGGCCATGCCAGCCCCGGTTATTCAATGATTCGATTTCAGTCAATCGTGCTGCAACATAGCTGCAGCCTCCGCTGTGGCAGAGAATTCCAGCAACAAAAGATCAACCCGACCACGCTTTCTCATCGATATTCTTTCTTACTTCTTTTCTGTTAATTTCTTGATAATCTTTCTCGTATCTTCCGATCTTATTTTACACACATGAAATTTATTTTAGAATTTAGATAACTATTTCACAACTTTATTGAGCAATCTGGTTTTCACATTGATTTTTCGATCCCTCGAGGAAAACTAGTAAAATCTTCTTTAAAAAATCAATGTGAAAACCGGATTGCTCAATACAGTTGTGAAAGAGTTTTCTAAATTCTAAAATAAATTTCAAGTGTGTAAGATAAGATGGAAAATGTGAGAAATAGTGTCAAGAAATTAGCACAAAAGAAGTAAGAAATAATATCGATGAGAAAGCGTGGTCGGGTTGATCTTTTGTTGCTGGAATTCTCTGCCACAGCGGAGGCTGCAGCTATGTTGCAGCACGATTGACTGAAATCGAATCATTGAATAACCGGGGCTGGCATGGCCTCCGATTTTTCTTCTTTCCTCACTTCCCTTCCGTACATACGGTAAGGAAAATAAGTTCAGAGTATTCATCATCGACTTTTATCAAAAACAGAATATAAATGAAGAGTAAATCAGTCTATTAATCCGTTCAAGGCTCAGGTAAATCCCTAATGGCATGTTACGGATATACCGAAACTCATTTTAGCTGTGGCATGCAGTCCAAACATGAGAAAAATTATAAAACTAAACAGATTAATTAAAATCGTACAAGCAACACATGAGTTTTCCAGTCAACAGCAAATCAATCCAACCACAGACAATTTAGCTCATCATTGAAGCAAAATCGAAAACAGAAATTTGTTCATAAACTATCGCCATGCGATTTTCTCTGCAATTAAGCTCACCGACTAAAGCTTCAAACTCAGGTCGTATACCCGGAGCTCCTCAGCTCGTTGCTGTTTTTCGGACTCTTCTTCTCCGTTTTTCTCTCGCTTTTCTCCTTCTCCCCTCTTCGCTTTTCTCCTTCTTTTTATTTTAATAGTTTCTCCAGCCGGTTTCCTTGCTCGAATCTTCCGGATTCTCCACTCCTTCTCTCTCCATTCTGTTTCGCACAATCCGCCGTCATCATTGAGCTTCGATTTTTTGTTTCGCGATGCCCCGTCGATTGCCCAGCCAAATAAACTTTGCACAAAAGGACAAAAAGACACGCAAACAGCTTCTGGAAAGATAATAAAATACCCAAGAAAAACAACATCTAATTCATTAAAAATCACGTGCTAAACCCGTGCACCTCTGCTATAGCACATTTCACAGCAAGCATATTTTTCTTTACTTCTAGTCAATTTTTGCTTACAATTAATCAAGATTCAAGGCTGTAAATAAGCCCATTTCGGGACTTATCAAGCTACGATGTAAAAATTAGATCCTTGACTACAAAAGAAAAAAAAAAGAAAAGAATGACACTAAATGATGTGCCAACGGTATCGGACGACACAACACGAATGGTGTAAAATTGACGAAATGAAGAACAAACTCTACAATCTTACACTTGTATCCTTCTGCACGAAGTGGGGAAGATTGCAGCAAGTTATTAATTTTGCAACTAGCAACAAGATAATAAAACTTACAAACACACAGATATTACCCACGGGGTGAAATGCAAGGTTGTTTGAAGGATTCCTCAACAAACTAAAAGCACCAAATGCTCTTGATATTATATGTTCAACAACAGCTAAGGAAGGCTTATATAGCCTCTGAATTACAGCCATCACGTTTTTGCTTCAATTCTAGTTAAAACATGTTGACAAAAAGTATGCTGCAAAGTATTTTTCATATGAAAAAGTAGTGTGAATGCTCATAGATGGTTTTCTCCCATTGTGGGCTCGCAGGTTGCATGCTCACATGTGATTGGAAGAGTTGGAGGTGATAAGAATGATGAAAGTCTTTCACTAAATGGCTGCAAAGATGGTGGACTTGCAGGGATTTTGTTGAAATCTGATTAGATGAGGAAAATGTGATAAAAGGCTGAAAGCTTATCAAGGGATGACTGAATTTTATTGTGAAAAACGGATTGGATAGAAGGGAACAAAAGGAGACTTGCAAGTTTCCATCTTATTGGTTAAAAAAGGAGGTCACTTGGTAACACTAAAATAGTGTCTGCAAAAGAGATTGTGGGACCCCAAAACCAGCTCTCCACCTCATGCTCGGTCTTAAAACATGGTGGACAACAAAAAAACATGTGAGTTGTTCATCAAGGGCGGATTAGTTCGACCGCCATTGTGCTCGATATTCCGATGGCTTGGCTGGACCAATTATCTTGTTGCCAAGTAATCAAATGGTATGTCAATTCCTCGTCCTTCGGGGTAGCTTCTTTATCTCCTACGTTCTCCAAATATTTACTTACAAAACGAGCAAACAAGTTAGTCAATTTGCAAGTCTGGCTCCTTGTGATGATTCTTCTAGGGTCCTCTTCAATTTGTGCCAACAATGGCACATCACTAAAAAAAGATAAAAAAGGACTTAAAAATTTGTGCAGCCAAGCCATCGGAGCCAGACACTTGGCACATCACTAAAAAAACAATCTCAAATGATGTGTCAACCGTGTCTGTCAAGCTTAGTTTTTTTTCAATCCCAAATGAATACGTCATAACTACAATACTTAACCCTAACCAAGAACACAATTAGTTTATTTTTTAGTTTTATTGTTTAACTTCTCTAATTAATGGTGGCGTTAAACGCTAAACCATATAATTTATTATAATCAATTCATCAAATGCACTAATGAATATTCACCCTTTCCTTTTTTTCCTAATTTTCTGTTTCTTTTATGAACAAAACTTCCACAGCACCCACCAGAATAGGTAGAGAATAATTTGAAATTTGGAATACGATGCATCAAGTGTCGAATTTCTAGAAATGGGATAATTGGATTCGAAGAGAAAGGATGCAAAGCTTATGCAAATAGATATCAATGGCACGTGACTTGCCCATTTCTGGTCCCTCGAGAATATGAACTATGAGAGTTGAAATCATGTTGAAAAAGATTTCTTTGGAGTTGGAAAACATACGGAATCTACTTGGTATCGGTTAAGTTATCCTTACTGATAGGCTCTCGCTCGATTCTGCTAACTCAAACACAACTTGGTCGATTGTGGCTAAAAAAATCAAACTGGACTGAGACCTACGGCTAAGCAATTGATAGGGAGACTGCTGTGGAGACAATTGGTTGCTCTCTCCCAACAAACCTATCCTTCGTCATTGCTGATTCCAATGCAGTGACTCCGATTCACAGTCATGTTCTCCGTCTCCTCCTTCGCCACCGCATCGCCACCGGTTGTCGGCCCGAATCGGCACTCGCTCTCCCCGCCATCTTCATCCTCTGCCATCCAACACTTCCCATCTGTGCAAAAGCTTTCATTGTTGATTGACAAATCCTCTTCTCTCAACCATTTGCTTCAAATCCATGCCTCCCTTTTTCGCCATGGGCTCCACGACCACTCCATCTTGAACTTCAAGCTCCTTCGTTCTTTTTCCAATCTCGGCCACCTTCGTTACTCGGTCGCCATATTCGAACGCTCCCTCGACCCAAATGTCTTCTTCTGGACCGCCATTATTCACGCCAACGCTCATTGCGGTCTTTTCGACCAAGCTTTGCTCTACTATTCGCGAATGCTGACCCATGGCATCGAGCCCAATTGCTATACCTTCTCTGCGGTCTTGAAAGCTTGTCCGCTTCTGCACGGAATATCTCTCCACTCTCAAGCCATCAAACACGGTTTCGATTCTGATTTGTTTGTGAGGACAGCTCTAATCGACGTCTACGCCAGAGGTGGCGATGTTATTTCTGCGCGCCAACTGTTCGATAATATGCCCGATAGAAGTGTGGTTTCTTTGACGGCCATGATTACTTGCTATGCCAAAATTGGGAAGCTAGAAAAGGCGCGAGCATTGTTTGAAGAAATGGAAGAGAGAGATGTAGTTTGTTGGAATGTGATGATAGATGGATATGCTCAGCATGGATTACCCACTGAGTCATTATCTCTTTTCAAGAAGATGTTGATGGCAGAAGTCAAGCCCAATGAGATCACAGTACTAGCTGCCCTATCTGCTTGTGCACAGCTGGGCGTGCTAGAATCAGGACGCTGGCTTCATTCTTATATTCAAACTAAGAAGATCAAGATCAATGCTCATGTGGGCTCTGCATTAATAGATATGTACAGCAAATGTGGTAGTTTGGAGGGTGCTCGTCAGATGTTCGATAAAATTACTGAGAGAGATATTGTGGTGTGGAATGCAATGATCATGGCGTACGCCATTCACGGACAGAGTCAAGATTGTTTGAAGTTGTTTGGCGAAATGGTTAGGAATGGATACAGGCCAACTGATATCACCTTTATTGGCCTTTTGAGTGCTTGTAGCAATGGTGGATTGGTAGACGATGGGAGAAATTTGTTTAATATGATGAAATATGAATGTGGAATCATACCCAAGATCGAGCATTATGGGTGCATGGTGAATCTTCTAGGGCGTACAGGGCATTTAGTGGAAGCATATGAGCTTGTCAAGAACATGAACATTGAAGCCGATCCCATTATGTTGGGAACTCTACTCTGGTCGTGCCGAATTCATGGCAACATGCAGTTGGGAGAGGAAATTGCAGAGTTTCTTGTGAGTCGAAACCTAGCGAATTCAGGGACGTATGTTCTTCTTTCGAACATCTATGCCCAAGTAGGAAACTGGGAGGGAGTGGCAAGAATAAGAACGTTGATGAAAGACAAAAGAGTCGAGAAAGAACCGGGATGTAGCACGATCGAAATTTACAACAAAATACATGAGTTTCGAGCGGGGGACAGGAAACACCCGAAAAGCAAAGAAATATATAGGATGTTGGAGGAAATAAATAGGTGGTTGAGGGCTCGTGGGTATGCTCCGCAGACGGGAGTGGTGTTGCATGATCTGGGGGAGAAGCAAAAGGAAGAGTCTCTGCAGGTTCACAGCGAGAAGCTGGCCATTGCTTTTGGGCTTATTAGTAGCGAGCAAGGGGCGAGCATCAAAATTTTGAAGAATCTGAGGGTATGCTCCGATTGCCACGAGGTTATGAAGCTGATTTCTGAAATTACAGGGCGGAAAATCGTGATGAGGGATCGGACCAGGTTTCATCACTTCGTTGATGGCTCGTGTTCTTGTCGAGATTTCTGGTGAGCCGACGCGATGGAAACTATTGTCTATAATCAAGTGCAAATGATTCACCAGAAACAAACACTATCTACTCATTTCTCCAGAGGGTGAAAATCCCTCACTGTGTTTCTCTTTTCCGGGACACCAAATGAAAAAGAAGACATCGGCGAATGCAGAGGATTCAAGGGCATTGAATTGGGTCGTCGCCGGAGTTGATTGTAGCGGGCAACATCGAAGTTTTGGAGCTTCATGAGGCGAGCTTGGTGGGATCTGAATCGGCTCTGAAACATGCCCTCGAAGGAAGGCTCTTTGGAGGTGGCGAGGAAGAAGCCATAGCAGGCCATGAAATAGAAGGAGGTGAGGTAAAAGCAGATTGGCTCCATCACATCCCACGACAGCTCCCAGAACGTGAGCCTCATCAATCCCACCGTCTGCACGGCCATGTATCCCAGCCCACACCATAGTTCTCGCCAGACTGCCGATTCTGCTGCCAAGTCGATCCTGCCTTTCTGCTCCTCCATATCTTCGAGCTCCTTTCTCCTCCAATCCTCCTCTCCGGCCACCGGAATTAGACCCTCCATTGTTTTCGCTACCTGCATGCAGAGAAGGGTTTAGTGATCAAGTTAATAATCTCACATCCCGAGCGTCGACTGCCTCCGGTGAAGAGTCACGGATTTTAGATCTCTGCCAAAACCACACTTCCTGTTGAACAGAATAACCACACCGACCAAAATAAACCATAAAGAATTAATCAGTCTCCGTTCAAATTTGGCGGTAAGAGAATGACAATTAAGAACCCATTTCTTTCAGTTTCACGACGAATATCATAAGAAACGAAGACGCAAAACGGAGCTGATTTGAAAAGGAGACGTCACACCTGTTCAGGTCTGAGAAGAACCATGTTACCCAGAACGATCACAGTTCCAGATTCATCAAGAGTTTCAACCAAACCGACGACATTATCAGCGTCCCAGCAAACTTCCCTGCACATCCGAATGAATTCCACGTACGGAATCCATGTTTTGTCAGCCTCTCTAAGCCTCGATTTTATCCTTTCCAACTGCGCTACTCGGAGCACCTTCCTCGCATCATCCACCGTCAATCTAGTTGGAGGTTTCGCACCTACACTATCAGTGACGCCTATAATCCTTTCTCCCCCGATTCCCAAGGGTTTTAGTTTCTGCATCGTAGCTTCTCCGAATACAAACGATCGGTTCTCCGACTGAGAGATGAGCTTCTTGAGAAAAAAACGCCGGAGAATTCCATCGTCTCCGGGATCGGGAGAAGCGGTGTTGGTTTTGCTGGGGGCATTAGAAATTGCCGAGCGGACCGAGGAGGAGATGCGGCAATTGGTGAGGGTATTATTTGAGATTTTAGAAACGTACAAGTGCGAGCAAGCGAAGGCCTTTTTGAACGCCATTGATGACGTAGAATGCACTCACTCTCTCCGTCTCCGAATTGGAAAAGGCGAACGCAGTCAGTCTCAGTATATAGGTCGTCCCCTGGAGAACTGGCAGAAGAAATAATATATTGCTCGGATGCCCCTAACTTTACGAATATTCGCTAAGAAACCCTTCGGCAAACACGAGCCATCTCGGGGACGAGTCGCCGCATGGTGGCCACAAGATCATTACTATTATTGGAAAGTAGAAATTTAAAATAAAATAAAAAAGCAAAAATAAAATAGAGGGTTCAGGTAAATTGAACCGGGACAGTTTGGGGAACGCAGGCATTAACTTGGACAGAAACGCAGGCATTGTACACTCCAGAATAAGAGAGCAAGAGAAAGGCAAGGCTTTCGATGTCGCCTAATAATTCCATGACCAACCAGCATCCATTTTGTAAATGCCATAGAACCCACCGAGGACAGAAATAAAATAAGCATCGAATAATAATCGAAGTCCAGGAAACGACTGTATTTCCAAGCCAATGGTTGAACAAACCTTACAATGTTCAGGCAAAGGTTGTATTTCCTCTGAGGTTCGGGCTACATACTTCAACTCTAACCAGAGGCTCTGGCTTGAGGCTGCATCAAAAAATGGCCAGACTCTCATTACCAAAATGCAAATGATCAGATATTTTATACTCAAAACCAGCATCTAAGCCTTGTGCAGGACATTCCCAATATGCCTTGAATTAAAATGTAAAGTTGGAAGCGAGAGAAAGAATCACCCTTAATCCTATCACAACCAATGGCTTTACTTCACAATTTCTTTTATTTGTATATGCTATTATATTATTGTTCCATGAGAGCAACCCTTTCCCACGAAGTAGACTACCATCTACGTGCTTGAGAGAGAGAAGCTTCCTCATGAAGCTACTAAGCTAAGAGGATTTGACCTTAATTAATCAGATTAGATATTCCTGAAAATATACACAATTACTTTAGATAAAAATAAGATTGTTCATGCAAACTACCTAGGTTATAAACATAAAAGCATAGTTAAGCTTTTTGCTATGCCATTTAGAGCTATCATTAGATCCAAAGCAAGAAGACTAATAATATAACATCATTGGTCCCAATACAATATTATTTACTTTGATTTGGAATTTGAACGAATTCATTCTTAAGGTTAGCCTAAAAATAAGTTGTACTAAATAAGAATAAAAATTTCACCTATAAAACCATGCATTTTTCATTTACAAGCAATGTACAGTCATATAGCCTCATTGGCTTTGCATGACGGACTCTCACAATCTCATCCCCTCTTAGACCTTAAGTTTGTTAAAACCCATCAATACTCTAATTACAATAT
Source organism: Begonia fuchsioides (assembly GCA_003255005.1). NCBI lineage: Eukaryota > Viridiplantae > Streptophyta > Magnoliopsida > Cucurbitales > Begoniaceae > Begonia > Begonia fuchsioides. Next base: position 541,325 of record QAOC01003880.1, read on the forward strand.
TATCTAGGGGTGGGCGAAACCGGCCGGGGCCTGCGGGTAAACCGGAATCGGCCGGTTCTTCTCGGGCTAGGCCGGTTCTATAATAATAAATTCATAGTAACGGTTTTCAAAAAAAACCGTGAACCACGGGTCGAGCAAAGATTTATTCTTTGAAAAACTATTGAACCGTGGAACCGTAAAAAAAACCGTCTTATAAATATTAAACTTAAACCTAAACCTAATTTTATTCCTTCTAATTTTCATCAGTCGACGCCCTCACCTCTGCCCGACGCCCTCACCTCTGCCCGACGTCCTCACCTCGCTCGACGCCCTCACCTCCGCCCGACGAAGCTCTCGGTCGTGACTCTCCGAGCTCGATTCCTAGCCGGCAGCCGCAAGACCTCCACCAAATCGACATTCGGTTAGTGTTTCATCCGGTTATTTTTATTTACTGCTTACTTGGTTGCTGTATTTTTATAGTCGGTTATTGTTTGATGTTTGGTAAATGTGAAACATTCAGTTTTTTATGTACAAATTGAATAAATTGAGCAAACTTTAGAACTTGGTTGTTATTTTTTGTTTACTGTCGGATAAATTCTAAACTTTAAAACATTAGAATTCTAACTTCTTTTTTGTATGTCATTGAATGCAATCACTAGGAGATGGCATACGGAAGGCGTCGTGTTAATAAGCAACAACACACCTTATAAGGGAGTTGGGGTCGGTACTATCAGAATTCTAATGTTTGATGGAGTTGTGAGGATACTGGGTAATGTCCAATGTGCGATATGTTTGTGAAATGAAAAAGAATATGATCTCGTTTGGTACTCTGGATACAAAATGATACAAATACAGCGTTGTTGGAAGAGTTATGAAGATTAGTAAAGGTGAATTACAGCTACAAGGATGGATAGTGAGACTGCTAAGTTCGTTATTTCACCTTCTTAGAGATGGGTTGAGAAGACTCAAAAGAAGTCTGGTTCTCTCATGAAGACTCAAAAGAAGTCTGGTTCTCTGATGAAGACTCAAAAGATTCTACCGTGATGGATAGTGAGGCTGCTAAGTTCTTGGCTCACTTTCTAATAAATTCAATCATGAGTTTCAGTTTCACGATAGAGTGGTATCTCCAAGGGAAGAACCGAGCAGAATGTTAAAGATCCGGAGAGATATTGTGAAAGTGTGTGTTATACATTGAACGTGTTCAAGGAAAACGATTCTAGTGTGGAATCTTCAGCATGATCAAACACAGTTTCTTGTGGTGACGCTGATAGTTCAGTGATGCCTTGGAAAATGAGAGGATGTGATTTCTTCTCAAGTATGTCTCACAAATTTAAACGAGGCTTAAACTTGATCAGTTTCGAATATTGAGATAGCTCGAGATGAACCTTTGTGAAAGAAGAGATTATTATTTATATTTTTTATGGTTTTGCAAATTTTTGATCTTACAGCAGAATTTCATTGAATATGAATATTGAAAGAGTTCATTATTCTAGATTTGCTTTGGGTTAGGTCGGGTAGTTCGTTGAATTTCTCATAGTGAATTCATGTCAAGATAAAGATTGTTAGAATTAGGTGATCCAAATTCTAAATGAGCAAGTTGGCCCGTATATTCAATATTTACTTCTTATTGACTTGACCATCTTCAAGAGGGTCACAGTAAAGATTCAATTGAGAAACTTATACTAAACTCTAATCAATTTGTTGCTTCATTTAGTCATTTCCATTCATTTCAAATTTTTTGTTTACTTTGCTTTAGTAAGGGTAAGTTAATGTTGTGCCATTAAACTAATTAGTTACATTTTAGTGTGATAAAAAAACAATTGATTAGAACATTGATGATCTTGTCGGCCATTAGGTTGTTCTTTGTACGTTGATTTGGTCATTGTGTTCCTTCGATTAACAACAATTTTTTATGCCGAACATTTTATTTGAATCAAACCCAATCACTTCGGTTATTCTATCAACTGTTTGAGAGAGTTGAGAATTTTGTGTCATGCATAAAGTTAGTGGAGGAGATTCTTAAGTTTTTTGGGCATTTGATTGTTTAAAACTAATAGTGGAGTTCTTGAAATAGACAGGAGTAATTAAGATCTTGATAATTAGATCTAGATGGAGAGTGATTTTTGCAGATGGATTGAAAAGTTAGATACTTTATTCTACAACTAAACAATTTAAGTGATTTGGTGTGTTGTTTGTGCAACTTAGGAGTCAAGTCCCTATCTTTCAATTGGAGGTTTGAGTTTCCAAAACCTTGTTGATTCTGTTAGAGCCCCATCTCACTAGGACTACCCCTTGTGTATCATCTTTTGCATAATCGATTGGCCACACTTTCATACCATACAAAGGTTTATGATAAGAATGAAATAAATGCTACTTTGATAATAACCCAGTGCAATAAGTATTTATCTACAGCAGATAAGTTCTCACAATAAGACTCATAATATTATTAAAAAAGGAATAACTTAGAGTCATTTAGCCGTGTATTAGATCTTTATTACATCTTTTTCTATGTCCATGTGAAGTCTGAATTCAGTACGACCAATTTATCAGAATTGTAATCAGAAGAACATACCAGGTCAGAGTTATCCGTTCAATTCTCTAGAAATGTGCTCCAAAATCACAGTCCTTGCCATTGTCACATCCTGGCTGCACTTACTCGCATGTTGAGATAGATTCCCAATTGTTGTATCGAATTCTTCTAGATTCTTCTCAATGTCATCTATCACAAGTTTCACTGCATGATCATCTTCTCTAAGAGCAAATTCTGTATTCTCTAACATGGAAGAAATCATTTCCTCCAATCTATAAATAAGTACTCGGATAGTTTCCAATTCTTTCAAAACGATACAAGTGTGGTTCTCTATTGATATGAGCAGCTTCCTTTGGCCCATCACTTCTTTGATGTAGCCGTTCCAAAGTGTACGACACCAATTCCCAACTGAACCCATCGGAACAGCCAATGCAGCAGCTATGGCAACCACAACAGGAGGTGCTGCCAAGGCCGCAGCTACGACAGAGAAGATCAACACAGATGCAAAGGCAGTAACGAAAATGGCATTGGACACCTTCTTCCATGTCTCAGAGGATTTTAGTTTCTTATCAAGCCTTCTCTTCTCCTTCTGTAGATCATTGAACAACTTCAAATGTTGCTTGCAAACTTGCTGAAACGAGTGGACAAACCCTTCCGTGAATGGATCTCCAGCTTCTTTGAACTTTCTTAGCTCCCCCAATGTCTTTTCATACTTCCCTTCAGCTTCAGCCCCATTTTTCTTTTCTTCCCCAAACTGTTTAACAGCAAGCCTTATGATCATTTGGGTATCGCGACTGCGTCTCAGGCAGTTCTGCAAGGCAGCACAAAATTCCAACGTTTTCAGACTAATATCAAAATATTTCTCCACAAGCTTGAACATTTCTTTGTTCTTCCACACATCCTCGTTTGACTTCAGAATGAATTTGAAAACGTCTTGGTTCATCTGATATTGGCAATCAATGACGCCAAGCAATGCATCGAACGAGAGGGCATGATTGCCAACCCTATCATTAGAAATTGAGTTAAGGACCCTGATGGTGTGTTCATGGATGGTTGCATCAAAGGACTGCAGATCTGGATCATTTTGACAGGCAGCCTCGTACGAGCTAAGGTCAGTTGTGTAAATTGAGGCATCGTTGATCGGAAGAGTCAAAGAAATACTGCCACTTCTAGGCTTGCTCGATTGTGCTCCCATAATTACCTGCTGGGTTGATTACCGCCAATGAAGATCTCGAATATCTCTATCTGATGGAGCAATAATCAAGCTGGCCGCATAGGAAAACCCAATTCAATTATCACCCAAAATCGGCAGTTTGACTTTACTACTATTGAAGTTAACTAGGTTGAACTGAAAGAAGAAAGAAAGACGAAGAAATTACAATAGTTTCGTTTTCGCATAATCTGAAGCAGACGCCATAACTAGAAACTAAAGATTAAAGATCTCTGAATCTGGTGATCAGAACAAGCAACTGAAAACGTAAGAAACGTTCAGAAAAATTGAGAGAAGTACCAGATTATGAACCCATAATAGAGTAACGGCAGCTGAATGATTGGAGAATAAACAATGGAAGACCCAGAAAGTAAAGAAGCAGAAAATCAGCTGGTTGATGCAGAGGCAAGCAGAGAGAGGAGCAATAAAGGGTATAGGTTGGACTGAGAGAACAAGAGAAAAGAGAAGGAAACTCCAACGAACTTCAATCGAGTGTCGGTCGATTTCGGCCTTTTGGGTCTATAATTCCTCGTAGTTTCGGTGTCGGATCAGGACGACAAACCTGTCTAGAACAGCCCCTATCCCTGTTTAAGGATTGCTGACGGCTCGAAAATGACCCGGGCATGTAGAAACTCAATTAATTTAAATTTAATTTTATGAAAGCACACAAAAATAATCAAAATCAGTTGAGAGTTTGAACGGCAGTATTTTCAGGATCGATGAGATGTTTTCGTTGAATATACAAATTCTAGCCGTTACATTTTAGCCGTCGACTCTTTTTACAATGTCGGTCGACACTATATGTATACTGGTCGACCATTTTATAATGACGGTCGATACTTTCACTAACGATAAATACATTACGGTCGACATATATAAACGTGGTCGACACCTAAAACATTTTGTAATATTAACCGGTCGACACCTTCATATGCGGTCGACCTACAAAATTTATAATGTCTATTAAGTGTCGACCGCGGTTACATTAAGGTCGATCGCACAATAGGTATTCTGAGCCTACAAAGCCAGCTCGCGAGCCAACTTGCACACCTAAATATAATTTATTGTCTTTGTATTATTGTTAAGTCTCGAAAAAGACTTAATTATGTCCATCAAATTTATGAAAATTGTTAAACCTTAAGTAATAAATTGAAAGATTTTATGTTGGAATCTGTATTTGGTGCTGCAGCTCACGCTACAGCACAAAATCCGCGGACAGTTAATGAAATCACGTTAATTTCGGCAATTTCGGGAATTATGTTATCTGTTCGATTGGTTTCATTTTATGTAGGGATTATGCTGGATAAGAATGAAAATCAGGAGCTGAAAAGAGATAAGATCGGAGGAATTTAAATGGCAAAATTGACGGATTAGAGAGAGAAGAAAATCCCCACAAATCAAGGGATTCCTAATTCAGTTTTGGATTCGGTTTTGGAGAAAGAAGCTAGCTGCCACGATTTTAAATAGAGAGAAAGAAGAGGAACCATTCAGATCTGGAGAGCGGGAGATAGACGGAAACGCAGAGGAGACACAGTCACGCCGTGCGATTTGAAACAATAACCGGAGCCGATTCAAGAACTCTCGGGACGCCATTGAGGTTTTGAAGAAAGCAACGGTGAATCCGTTTATATCTTTTTAACGTGCTGTAATTATGTTTACCAAATATATTTGCGTTGTTTTTAATTCAAAGATGAACTAAGTTTTTATTAGGTTGGATTTGGGAAGTATTTGTTTACGATTTTTGGGTTTTTAGCTATTTGATTAATTTAACTAGATCTTAATTGTTTATCTTGTTTAATCTGGACGCCACAGTTATAACGAAATTAGTGAGATATAAAACGCCATTAGAAATCACATAGAAATTGGTTAAATTACTCGTGTTGTTAATATTTGTTTTGAATTTTAACAAAATCGTTTTTGTTTAACTTAAACGATAGCTCAAGGGTAAATGATTAGGATCTGTAATTAAAATGTTTGGATCTCATTGTTCTTGCCATAAGATTGGAAGAAGGTGAGAGAATAACCGAATCGGTAGGCGACGCCAGCCATCGATTAATTCGAATTCATTTTCGTCAAAACGTGCTGTAGCCGGCGCTGCATCACAGGCTTACAGCCGTGAATGAATAAATGGAGAAACCCGAATCTGACCTTCATTTTTACTGAAGTTTGACTATCTTCCCTTATTTATTTTAATTACATTTATTTAGATTTTTATCCACAAAACCATTCAAACTTTTTATCAATTTTTAATTAATTGTTTTACATCGTATTAGATTTTATTATCCTCGTGGGATCGATATCTTTTATATTACTTGATTGTGCACTTTTGATTTTTAACGACACATTTGCACCCAACAAGTTTCATAATTAAGTCTTTTTCAAGACTTAACAAGTATGTGCAATGTTTAATTTCAATTTCTTTTCATAATATGTATTAACAGACAAATTCAACCGTACGATATGTTTGATAAAACTAAACTCCTAAAATTGTTGTGAAATACATTTGTAGATCAAGTACAAGCGATTCTAAGAAAGTCGAAGGTTGTTATTAAATCTATTCGCAACCGAGTACAATTTAAGTGCAATGGATGATGATTCCGACTAGGTTGAGACAAAATTATTCGTAAACAAAAATATACGTAAAGAACTTAAAACGATGGATAAAACCTATAGAATTACAACAAAATTTTGCGAGAAATTGAAGTCTCTAGCAATAGATGTCAAAATGAACTACTACATAGCAACAATTCTCAACACATAAAAGCCAGTATCCACGGCCTTTAACGAGTAATATTTCGAATTCAAATGATCTCATGTTAAATGAGATTAATGATACATGTTTGAAGGATTTTTAATGTACATATTCTAAATTCTAATTATATATATTATTTGTTTGACGTATTCATTGCAATATCTTTTTGAAATATCATGACTATGTATCTTCGTTATTCTCGTAAGCTTATCAATCATTTTTATAATCATTTAAAATAATTTGTGATGTCTTTAATTTATTTTGTAGTAATTAGGATGAATCTCAATTTTTTTTTATTTCATTTAGTGTTATGTAATGTCACGTATGATTATTTAAGTTGTTACAAGATTATCATAAAATTAAAATTTTATAATTTTTGCCGCTTTATATAACGACACACACGTACGATCACATGTCTAGAAGAAAAGAGAAAATATCTACAAAAGCGTGGTATATCCACGAAAGCCAAGGCAATCAACAAGAGAGTAGCAATCAAATTATGATTTGTGTTTTGATTGTTTTAATTTTTGGAAGGTATTATTTTTGGCGTCACATTTAATAATACCAAAATGTGAGATGAGAAGAAACTGAGGGTGCGTGTTTTCCACGATATAACATTATGGATGATAAATAATGTCCCGCGTTTCTTTCTAAAGGACGAAACGACACCGTTCTTCGTGTACATGTGCGAGGCACGTGTGTGTTGGCGGGGGGTACGTGTCCTTCCATTTTGTCATTTAGGTCCACGAAAGGTTCTCCTTCGGTTCTTCTCCGTCGTTTTAGTTGTTTCTGTTCCCAATTTCACCTCCATCTCCCTCCGCCGTCTCAGCTCTTTCCCGATTCGAATAGCCAATCATCCGCACTCTTCCTCCTCCTCTCTTTTTCTGCGTCGGCAAAGCCCGATCGCTTGCTTCCTCTATGTATGTTCCTCTTGTTCATTTATTTCTTGTTTTGTTTTCTATTCATACCTTTGTTTTTCCAATGAAATAGGAATTGTTTTCCAATTCTATTTATGAGCTAAGAAGAATACCGACCTCCACCGTATTATTATTTCCTTGCTTACTTGGTATGGTTTCAGGGAATTGCATACCTCAGTTCAACTAATTTTATCATTGTAATTGGTTCTCTTAGGCTGTATTTTTTTCTTTTGAGTTCGTGGAAACTTTCTAAAATTTCAATTTCGCAACTGGGGAATATTTTTCATTCTCAAAAGATCATGCCCTCCTTTTTTTAAATTGTTATTTTTATTCTAGAATGACTAATGCTTTTTTGTCTGAATTTCTTCTTAGATACAGGGTTGGGTTGATTCTATGCTTTGGGGCCTCAAAGTGGTTTGCGATGGTTTGATGTCTTGGAAGCCTGTTTGTGCATCTTTGGAACCATACCATATATCATATTTCTGTTGGATGTGGTCTGTGCTAGAGATATAGTGCTGCCTCCTCCCTAATGGCAGAAGCTGCCTTCCGGATTGGTGGGCTTTCTTCTGGCTTGGCTGTGTTACTGAATGGTGATGATGGTAAAGAAAATTCATCCAACAATCTGCTTGTTTCACATTGTGATGATTTTAGCCATCAATCTGTTGAGCGAACAATAGAGTATGTCTTTGGTCTCCCCACCAAGTCACTCGGTCCATTAGCTGGTCCTCTTGATTCTAACTTGGTTCAGTTGATCATGAAGAAGCATTTCAATAAATCCATATCTAATGTGGCTGCTCCAGATTGTGATAGAGTTGGGGTACGAATTGTTGATAATGGAACTCAACTCCACAATGTCGACCTTGAGGAAGTCAGCATTTGTGGTGAATTGAGAATAACAAAGCCGTCTTTGCTTGTGGAGAGCTTAGCAATGTTCAGCAGTGTGAGGGCTAATGTGTGTGTGTGGAAAGGAAAATGGATGTTTGAAGTTGTTTTAGAAACTTCAGGGATCCAACAGCTAGGATGGGCAACTCTTTCTTGTCCTTTTAATGATCACCAGGGTGTTGGGGATGCTGAGGATTCATATGCATTTGATGGAAGCAGAGTTAGCAAGTGGAATAAAGAAGCTGAGCCATATGGTTTATCTTGGGTCTTTGGTGATGTTATTGGGTGCTGCATAGATTTGGACTCATGTGAAATATCATTCTATAGGAATGGTGTTTCACTTGGGGTGGCATTTTCTGGGATTCGTGAGATGGGACCTGGTTTTGGGTACTATCCGGCAGTTTCTCTTTCTCAAGGTGAAAGATGTTTATTAAACTTTGGTGCCCGACCTTTCAAATTCCCTATCAAAGGCTATCTTCCCCTTCAAGCTCCTCCATCTGTCAATACTTTCAATTCCAAGTTACTAAGTTGTCTGTTAAGGCTGTTAGACATTCAATGTATCAAACATGCTGATTGTTCTTCAGTTGAGCAATTAGGTAGAGTTAAGAGGTTTGTCTCACTGGAAGAGATTTTTCATCCTGTCTCTCATGCAATTTGTGCAGAGTTTTTCTCTGCTCTTGAGACTGATTCAAGCGCCACGGAGCATATAGGATGGGGTACTTTTCTATCATTCATGTTGGAAGTGTTTGGGCAACAGACACCTCACAATTATGTATTGCTGGACAGAATTGTTGATGTCTTTTTAGAATTTAGAGGCTCAATTTCACTGTTTGAGCATCTAATAAGTGCACTTTCTTGCAGTTGTAAAACAGCTTCGTTGGTTCTGGCTGAGTGCCCATATACAGGGTCATATCCTTATCTTGCATTGGCATGCCACATGCTAAGGCGAGAACAATTTATGGTTCTTTTATGGAAGTCATCAGATTTTGAATTTCTTTTTGAGGGATTTTTGTCGTGGAAAAGTCCAAACAAGCAGGATCTTGAATGTATGTTGCCTTCTGTATGGTTTGCTGGCTCTTATGAGGATGTATGCTCCGAGAGTAGCATGATCTTGGCTACAACAACTTTATCTGCAGCTGTGAACAAGGTCTCGTTGTGTCTTTAGATTCATCTTAGTTTGACCGTTTTATTTAAAAAATGCTTTATGTGGTCAATAAACTTGTCTGTAGCATCTAGATGAAATTCTTGGGTGTTAAAAATAGTTTTATTTTGGGTTTAATGCATTTATATCAGAGTGGCATTTTGATTTTTTTTCACAGGTAGTCTTTAACAGATTGGGTCTCGTTGAGGGTGCTAGTAAGAAACGTGAGGAATATTGTACCTTTTCAATTATAAATTTTGTTTGGTGTAGAATAAAGTGAAGGTTTCAATATTTCTTGATATGCTGCCAAGGTGTATGGTATATACCATCTCTCCTGCAATAGCTTTATGTAATTGATAAAGCTATAATTTCCAAATTCACACTGATTCATGACTTCTTAATTTTTTTTTTATGATTTCCTCAAAAAAAAATCATCACAGCTAATTAGTTAACAATGTCTTTGATTATTATACCTTCCATCCGAAATAAATTTTGAACATATAACTGAGTCTATGTGGTTACAATACAGATTGAAGAGAAGCATAGAGATCTCTGTCATTTGGTCATACAATTCATACCGCCTACAATACCTCCCCAGTTTCCGGGTTCTGTTTTTAGGACTTTTCTACAGAATCTTTTGTTAAAGAATAAGGGTGCAGATCGAAATGTGCCACCTCCTGGGGTTTCAAGCAATGTTGTTCTTGTTTCCTTGTTCACAGTTTTACTTCACTTTTTATCTGAAGGGTTTGGTACTGGGAGCTCTGGTTGCTGGTTGAGAAGTTCTGAAATTAATGGGGCCAATGTAGGTTTTCTTCATAGAGGTGGTCAACAATGCTTCTCAATTGATTTATTTCTGAAGGATGATTCTCATAGGACAGACATTGCTAGGCTTGGAGGATCATTTAGTCATCTAACGAGCACGTGTCCAACAAATGACCAGGAATTAGATGTGATTCGATGGGAGGAGGGCTGTATGGATGACAAAGAAAATAAAGTGACTCATTCAACGATACAAAAACCATGCTGTTGCTCTAATTATGATACTGAATTTGTGGGAGCTTCCAAATATCCGATTGGGGATATTGTCAAAAGTTCTCGTGTGCATTGCAGCCGGTTGACTGGTACATCAGGTCATGTTGTTGGTGAATGTACTGCTGGAAGTCTAAATGATGAGATTGCAGATAAGCCTAGCTCCAGCGAGGAATCTGAATCAGAGTTTGGTTACCGCTCAGCGCAACCAGTTAGAGTTATCCAGAGGGATAGTAATAGGCCTTCAGCTACCTTAAGAGAAGAAGAACTTCTGGACATGTTGCTTCTTTTGTACCACTTGGGACTTGCGCCGAATTTTAAGCAGGTATGTAGTACATTTGGCAGGATTTGGCTGGTTGTTCTAACTATTGCACCTTGATTTCTAGTATATTTTGTGTGAAACCTTCTATGTTTTACTAGTGTTTTATTATTTTTATGTCTGGGATGTACTTATGATATGCATGTTGCCTCTTACTTCTCTAACCCTATCAAATCTCAGATATTGGTTTATTACAAGGCTCGTGCATCAGGTTTCTTTGTTTGGCATCATCTTTTATTTATTTTTATTGTTCACTGATTCTTTAGATCATGCAAATTATCTTTAATCTATTTAAATATATGTGATATCTATCTATTTTAATGTGCTCTAACTAGAACTCCTAAGTAAATGCTCAATGTTGGTATCCCGTTTTTATCCCACTCTTGTTTGGTTGTTCCATTTAGTTCCATATGCTTGTTTCTTGTTAGAGACAGATGATCATGTATAGTTGTGTATTCTGGTCCTCAATTTTTTACTGGTTGTATATATCTGATCCATAGTTCTGATTGTAGGCATCATATTACACGTCTCATCAGTCACAATTAATATCTCTTCTGGAAGAAACAGAGAAACAGATTAGAGAGCGAGCTCATATTGTACAACTGAAGCGTTTAAAAGAAGCTCGATGTGGATATCGAGAAGAAGTCATTGATTGTGTTAGACAATGTGCATGGTATGTTCTCCTGATTTCTTTTGCAAAATCTGTTTTGTGCTTGTTTATTTCCAGTTACTTGGTCTCAGTACGTTTTTACATCTTCTGCCATAACAGTTCTGATAGTAGAATTTATTTCTGTGTCTACATATTGATGATGCATATCTGTTTTGTGCTGGAAAATTCTATGGTGGATTAATTTGGTAGACTTTTTAGTATTTAGTAATTCTGACTGTTAATTTTTTGTTGGGTTTGCTTTATACTAGAAAATCTTCTTAACATGTTTTCTTGCGGTGTGATTTTTATAGGAACTGGTAGAATTAATGAAGAACAAAACAAGAATAGTACTAAATTATAAATATATCGTATGCATTAGAGAGGTCTGCTTTCTCTCCCCACAAAAATCACTTTCAGAAAATACATTTCACAATGCCTCAAGGCTAAGGTCTCTTTTTCATTAATTATCATCTAAAGAATCTTAAATACTATAATAAAAAGATGTCACTCTTTCATCACACTAGTCTATTGTGCCATTCTTTCATCCTACTATAATCATTACGAAATTTTCCCTGTTATTACAGTCATGACTTATTTCTTATTGAGTAAGTGAATTTAATCAAAGCTCTATCATGGCCCGCATCCCAAAGTGCACCTTGTCGCCAATGTCCATGATCTTTCCCTCTTCTCTTTATCTCTTCAGTTGATGTCATCGGTCAAATGTATGCAAAATTTTGGCATTGTTGATCTTTAGTTTTGTTGAAATGAGTGTTGCAACTAGTACTGGCGATGCCACTTATTTTGTGTAATATTGGTGCAAAAAAATGGGGTTGATGATAAGTAAAGTTATGGGGTGGTCTTATATTAGTTTTGGTCGGTCAGAATCTGGATGCAACTGGGCAAGAAAAGAATAATGGCACCGCATATGAATATCTCATGTTTATCTCTTAGTGCAAGATCTAGCCTCAACTCATGAGCTTGAGAAAATATTTCCACCCTAATTTTTTGGCAAATGCTCATTGAGCCTCCTCTGCATGCATCTTGAGCACAATCACAAACACAAAGAAGTGAAGCAACCAAGATTTAAGACCTAAAATGACGATTGTTTGTCGACTTTTCGACATGTTGAGTCTGGATGCAACCGGGCGAGACAAGAATAATGGCACCACATGAATATATCATGTTTATCTCTTAGAGCAAGATCTTGCCTCAACCCATGAGCTTGAGAAAATATTTCCACCCTAATTTTTTTCCAATGCTCATTGAGCCACCTCTTCATGCATCTTGAGCACAATCACAAACACAATGAAGGGAAGCAACCAAGATTTAAGACTTCAAATGATGTTTCTTGGTCGAGTTTTCGACATGTTGAATCTGGATGCAACCACGCAAGAAAAGAATGAATGGAAGCAACCAAGATTTAAGAACTAAAATGATGATTCTTCGTTGAGTTTTTGACATGTTGAATCTGGATGCAACCAGGCGAGAAAAGAATAATGGCAACACCTATGAATATATCATGTTTATCTCTTTGAGCAAGATCTAGCCTCAACCAATGACCTTGAGAAAATATTTACACCCTAATTTTTCCCAATGCTCATTGAGCCACCTCTTCATGCATCTTGAGCACAATCACAAAAACCAAGATTTAAGACTTCAAATGATGATTCTTCATCGAGTTTTCAACATGTTGGGTCCGCTCCACTCCACTCCACTCCACTCCACATCACCCCCACCACCCCCACCACCCTCGACAACATTGCATTCTTCTGTAAGAAGTTTAGATGCTGTGTTGCTGCCACCAACTCTCCTATGCATACAGTACCTCATCAATCACTCTGATTATGGAACTTGGAGTGTAGTGTTCATTAATGGAATATTTCCTATCTCAGTATTGGACTTCTGGCAAAATGCAAATTAAAATAGCAGTTAGTGAGCATTTGTGCCTTTGACCAGATGTTTGTCCACTTGGTGCATCACGAGTGGCTAGAGACAATGTATGTAAAATCCGTCTGAGATTAGGGCTTCACCTGCTAAATCTTTCTGAATTCAATGCAACCCCGAGACTAGATGGACCCTTTTGGTTAGAAGAGAATATGGATAATGTAGCCCCACCAAGGTTTTAATTCGATCCTTGAGATGAGATTACTTACTTTGGTTTGGATAATTGAAAAAAAATATTTTTCTCACCATAGATGTTTCTTTTGCATGTAAGGATGAAACTAACAACCATCTTTTTCAGGTGTTCCTGAAACTTTCTGAGCTTGTACTTAATCTCTAAGAAACATTTTGATTTTCAAATATATAGTAACTTGTTTACTTATTCACCACTGATATTGAAGCTGGTGTTGTTATTTTTTCTGTGAATTTATCTAACTCCCCTACCATATTATTGCATGCCACAAATTTTGTGAACTGTAGATAAGATTCTGTACTAATGGAATAAATGTTATAGTTTTCACTGGTCATCCCATGTTTGCAGGTATAGAATCTTTCTATTTTCTCGATGGAAACAAAGAGGAATGTATGCTATGTGCATGTGGACTGTTCAATTGCTTCTGGTCCTTAGCAAAATGGATTCTGTATTTGTCTATGTTCCTGAATTTTATTTGGAAGCCATGGTGAGCAATAGATTCCTCTGTTATTTTTTTTCCTGTAAAATTTGCAAAATGTTTACATTTCTATTGGAAAATGAAATCCAACTGGCTAAATCTTGCTTTGGAACTGCTCGTTTTATTAATCTCAGTAAACACTTGAAGGCACTTTTGATGGAAAATGGGATTACTTGCTTGATTGTTCTTATTTTATTTTCATTTGGCTCCTGGTGGTTTACATTTTTATTGCATCTGCAGGTTGATTGCTTTCATGTTTTGAGAAAGAGCGATCCTCCATTTGTCCCTTCTACAATATTTGTAAAGCAAGGGCTTAATACCTTTGTATGTGCTCTTTTTATTAATGTTACTTATTCTGTTACTTTTAAGAAGTTTTCTGATTTCCAAGTTCTCTTATCATGTATCACTAGGGCTGTGCTGCCTTTTAAGGTTTGTGCGTTGTGAGCTTGTGGACAGTTATATTTCAGCCTTATCTCGTAAAATTTATGATTTTTGTTAAATTGAAACGCTTATCTGATGTAAAACCTACAGCACTGTGAGTCTTCTATTGATACCTACACACACCTAAAATACATGTATGCATGTAGCTTTTATGTTGATTATATCACCATTAAGCTAGTATAGATTTAGTATTAGGGTATCTTATTTGTATATGTGTACACGGTTGTGGAAAGGTTGACTACAAATTTTACTTGATTTTTGAGGTTCATATGGAAGAAACTTATTGAGGAAAGATTTTTTTTTTACTCTAATACATTTGAGGTATTCTGGAGCTTAGCTCAATCTCTCCTGAAGAATGAGATATTGCTTCATGCTTCTTACTTTGCCAGGTTCGTTGGGTCTTAAGATTTTTAAGCGACCAATACATATCCACCGTAAAACTAGTTCTATTCAAGTCGATATAAATCTCTAGTTCCAAGTAATTGTTTCTCTTGAATACTTTTACCCATTCTAGAAGTACCTTTTAGGCATCTTCTTATAGCCTTTACCTATTCTAGAAGTACCTTTTAGGCATCTTATTATAGCCTCAGCAATGTCAAGATCGATTGTGTTGATAAACTCACTGTTTTATTAACATAAGTAATATTTTTTTATCCGTGGCTTTGGTAGATTAATTTCCTATTGTTTTTTACCCATTCTAGAAGTACCTTTTAGGCATCTTCTTATAGCCTTTACCTATTCTAGAAGTACCTTTTAGGCATCTTATTATAGCCTTAGCAATGTCAAGATCGATTGTTTTG
The DNA here is from genome assembly GCA_003255005.1 of Begonia fuchsioides. NCBI lineage: Eukaryota > Viridiplantae > Streptophyta > Magnoliopsida > Cucurbitales > Begoniaceae > Begonia > Begonia fuchsioides. The sequence goes on from QAOC01003880.1 coordinate 556,586, forward strand.
ATAAACTCACAGTTTTATTTACATAACTAATATGTTGTTGGCCGTGGCTTTGGTAGATTAATTTTCCTATTGGTTTTTATATGGTTTTGTTTTGGTTGAGAGTTTAGGTTGCGATTGATTGTTTTGGTTAAGAGAGTTTTCTGGAAATATTCAATTTCTTTCCTCTTCTATATGCCTGGTTAATTTGATCTGATACTGTATAGAAAGGTTTAAAAATATTTATTTTTTCATATGGAAGTTACATGATTTTGAAATACATTTGGAAGATACTAGTCATGTGAAGATATATGATGTAAGACGCCATACAAAAATAAGGTTTTCTTCTGTCTGTAGTAAGATTTTCCTTTGTGGTTAATGCTTTTTAACGTGGAGATGTCTCATTCCAAAATTCCCAAAGCTTCTGTACTTTCTACTAGTGTTTAGTCACTTTGTGCAAAGGTTTTTAGTTTTGTGTCTATTGACCTTATGATCTTCAAAATCTGATTGGAATCTGCTAGATAGACAGTAAGGTCAGAGAAGTGAAGTCGCTCTGTTGTGCTTTACTTGGGTTTTGTGCTTCCCACAATTGGAAGCAGTCTATCATATCAATTGAGATAAACTGGAGTAACTACTTTGCTTTAGCATTTCCAGTGTGGAATTTAATTGTTAATTTTAAATACTTTCTTTTCCATCTTCCTTCTCATTGCTAAGAAAAATAAGTTGCTCGGCCTGCATTTTATTTTTATTTTTATTTTCAAGAAAGAAAATCTGTGCATTCAAAAACTATCTTCTGCAATTTTGATCTCAGACAGCTTCAATATGCATGTATTTGTATTAAAAACTATATTCTGTGATTATGATATCAGACAATTACGTTGAAGCACTGCTGATCATTAAAATATCTTGATTGTAATGCATGGTTTGCATTTTAGTTCTAGTCTGTTTTACTTTTTATGATTTTCTGGAGCAGGTTACCTTTGTAGTGACTCACTTCGATGATCAAAGAATATCAAGTGCGGCTCTTAGAGATCTCCTTCTTCAATCTATTTCCGTTCTTGTCCAGTATAAGGAATACTTGGCTGCTTTTGAGTCTAATGCAACGGCCACTGGAAAGCTACCAAAGGCTTTATTATCTGCATTTGATACCAGATCATGGATCCCCGTTACAAATATTCTGTTGCGATTGTGTAAAGGTTCCGGGTTTGGTTCTTCAAAGCATGGAGAATCATCATCATCATCTCTTCTTTTCCAGGTTTGGTATAACCGTTGTTCATTTGGACCTAGAGTGAGAGGATTATTTTTCACTAAGGTAGTACAATGGGCTGATCTTGAAAAAAATTACATCTACCGCATCTTTTAGGAGGTTAATGTTGTAGGATATACATCCAACGTAATGCAAAGGAAGTCTATCTTTGAGCTTTGTTTCCTTAACTGGTCCTCTTTTTAGTACTTTTATTTATACAAAATAGTATTATCAATTTCTTTTCCTCTGGGACCTATTATTAAGAAATCTCCAGGTTGACTACTAGTCTCTAAACCATGTTCGGATCAATAATTCCTGGACTCCTGCCATTCTTTGGGAACTTAATTGTTACTGGTCGGAGACTAGTTTGTTATTGTAGAAAGCTATATGTTTTATTGGTTAACTTTCTTATCCTTATAATGGACCCTCATTTGCGCTATTTTTCCATGAAGGGTTTGCTACGAGATGCTTGCGTCAGTGATGGAGAATTGTTCTCAGCTTTTCTCAACCGCTTATTCAATACTCTTAGCTGGACAATGACCGAGTTCTCGATTTCTATTTGCGAAATACAAGAAAAATATGAGGTATGGATGATCTTGTCCGTACACTTAAATTTTAGGGCTTGTTTTCTATTTGTTTCTGTGATGTTTGAGGGTCAGGGAATTTCTTCCTTTGATTCAGATAGCCTTGCACTGTAAACGCTTCCAGAACAGAATAAAAAACTCGGACAATTTCTATATTTCTACATTTCTCTTTACACTCTCTTCACTAGTTTCATTAGTAATGATGAAGGTACCTTTTGCAGGTGTTAGAGTTTCAACAACGTAAGTGCAGCATCATATTTGATCTCTCTTGTAACCTCGCTAGGGTTTTGGAGTTCTGTACCTGTGAGATTCCTCAATCATTTCTTTTGGGAGGCGATACAAACCTGCGGAGACTAATTGAGCTGATTGTCTTTTTTTTGAACCACTTAACTTCAGGAAGAGATGCTGATTTTTTTGACTTGTAAGTTTCTGCTCCTCCTGTCTCTTGACTTTGGTAATTGCTGTAAGGCTGTTGATTAGAGATTATGAAATCAAGTTTATGATGAATGCACTTCTTACAAATTGTTAAATCCTAATATAAGGTTTGTACAGAGTCATCATTCTTCTATTATTGGTTTACTACAGCAGGACCCCTAGGAGACATGGTCAGTCTTCAGAGAAAGTAAACAGAGGGATGATATTGGCACCTCTGGTTGGTATAATCTTGAATTTGTGGGATGCTAGTGCGCAGATGAAAGGCTTGGATCATAGTGATGTTGTCGGTGTATTGGCAAGCATGGAGTGCCCAAATACTGTTTATTGTGGATTTCAATACTTGTTGGACTACAACTGGGTAATTTCTTATTAAAATTTGAATCTGCAGATCTCTATTTGAATGAGAAACAAATATTGCACTTTAGCCACCATCAAGTACACAAATGGAGGTTAATAATTGCTAGAACAGTAGTAATTATTTTCACTTTTTATGTCTCTGAAAATCATCACCCGGTTAGCTCTGATGTATCATGGTTTACCTCTTTGGTTAAGAGAAATTGATTGACTGTGTGCAATGTAAATGGTGTTAGAGATGATTGTTCAAAGTTTTGTGGGATGTGATTTGGGTGATTTTATCATACTGATGTTCATAATTTTTTTTCTCTATTGATGTTACAGGCTGGATCATTCAGAGAGGACGCTTCTCTTTCAAAACTTAAGGAGCTGGAGAAAATCCTAGAACTCCTTATCAGCAGGGCAGAGGCGTCGGAAGTTGAGAGGTCGGGGTTAGAGAACGAAGCAGAAGTAGAAGAGAAAATGTGCTGTATTTGCTACTCCAACGAGGAGGATGCGTGTTTTGGGCCGTGTTCTCACAGGTCGTGCTACAGCTGCATAAGCAGGCATCTTTTGAATTGCCATAGATGTTTCTTCTGCAATGCACCCGTCATTGATGTAATCAAGGTTGGGGACAGCTGATGCGTGTTTAGTTTGTTCGGTGGGTCTTCAAGCAGAGGAATAATTCCCCCCACCCCTTGAAAAAGGAGGAAAGGTAGATATTTGGTGATTAAAAGTGTAGATTAGAATAGTTGTAATGTAAGATAGTGGGTGCACACTTGTAAGAGGGAGGGTAGAAGATTATTGCTTTTATTGTGGTTATTTTGTAAATACGAGAGATGTAAAGGCCCTTGGCATCCAATTTTTTGTGTATAAGATACCTCTCCCCAAATTTATTATCTAATCTTTCACGAAATTAAGAGTAAGCTTGGTGAAATTTCAATATCTACTGTTGTTTTGGAGTTGGCTTTTAGTTGTTGCGGTCACATTTGCTGATCCATGTTGCGGTTTACTGTCCCCAAAGACAGTTGGCTGTCTTTGAAGCTTTTATTTTACTCAAAGTTGGGTCCGGTGAAGAGCGCTCGGTTTAGACTGGGAACTAAACCCAGCTCACCTTTTCTTAGGATTCACTCGATCTTTTCCAAATTTGATTTTTTCAAAATTGAACCAAAGCAAGCCTAAATCCTTGGTTTGATTTGTTTTGACTCCACTCTATCGAGCGAGCCTCCCGGTCGAGTCCGAGCTGAGCCCGCCTAAAGAGGCTCGCGAGCCAGCGAGCCTCCCGGTCGAGCCCGAGCCGAGCCCGCCTAAAGAGGCTCGCGAGCCCGACGAGGCTCGACGTCGCTCGTCGTCGTCGTCGCTCGTCGCCTCGTCTTCGCCGTCGCCTCTCGCTTGTCGCCTCATCGTCGTCGTCGTCGTCTTCGCCAGATCTCGCCTCGTCGTTGCCGTCGCCTCGTCGGGCCGTCTGCCTTCGTCGCCCATATCTTCGCCGTCCTCCGTCGTCGCCTCGCCTCGTCGTCGTCAGCCCTCGTCGTCTTCGTCGCCGCTCGTCGTCGTCGTCGTCGTCGTCGTCGCCTCGTCTTCGCCGTCGCCTCTCGCTCGTCGCCTCATCTTCATCGTCGTCGTCTTCGCCAGATCTCGCCTCGTCGTTGCCGTCGGCTCGCCGTCGGCTCGTCGTCGTCGTCTCCTCGTTTGCCGACTATGTCGAGGCGTCGGCGAGAGCAGAGAAGGAGGGAGGGAGGGAGGGAGAGAGAGAGGCCATCCCCCGACGGCCAACCCCCCCTCCCTCTCTCTCTCTCTCCAACGAAGCAGCCCACATGGGCTGCTTGCAACGGTCTGATGACCGTTTGTAAGGGGTGGAGAGAAAAAAAAAACGGGTATATTTGATTTTTGGGTATAAATAGAGTTGATTTGGGTGTTAAAATTTACCAAAAAATTTTCTTGAATTCTCTCAAGCTCTCAATTCTAATTCTCGGAAATATTTTCACATGTGTTGACGATTTATTCAAGCATTAAGAAATTACTCATCGATGTATGTTTTATCGGTAATATATTGTTAATTAATCGTCAAACTTATTATTAACGTCGAACTAATATTTTTCTAATTTTTGTCCAGGACTCGTATTTGTGAAATTAAAGATTTTTTGCCACGTACAAGTCAATATCGACCCGAGTAATTGGTGAACGGTATCAATTTATTTAGTATTTTTTATTAAGATGGATCCAAGGAACGTAGAATATGTTACAAATTCCGACGATGATATTCAAGAAATTGGCACAAATAATCTGGCATTTTCAATTGGACAAACATCTGCACAAGCATCCACGTCATCACTTCCCCGTCCCAAAAAAAATAAAACGTCCGATGTTTGGAAGCATTTTAACATTGTCGAAATGAATGTCGGGGGAAAAGTAGATAATCGGGCACAATGTAAATATTGTGCCAAAAATTATGCTTACGAATCGACGACTAGTACGATTCGTAGACATTATCAACATTTTCACGCACATGAGCAAACGCCCGATAAAAGACAATTACAATTATTGGCTAGCGGTAACACTACTTTTTTATATTTACATGAACGATTGCGAGAATGTGCTGCAAGATTTGTGGCTCAACACGAGGTCCCGCTATCGATGTTTGATAGCGAGGTACACGAAAAATTTATTAGGGAATATATTAACCCTAATTTTCGACGAATTCCTCGTAATACACTTAGAAGTGACATAATTAAATTGTATACGAAAATGAAAAATGAATTATTTTGTCTTTTTGCACAAGCACAACATATGTCAATTTGTATTACCTCCGATTTATGGAGTGCACCTATTGCACTAGGTTATATAGTTGTAACTTCGCATTTTATTGATAATAATTGGCAACTTCATAAACGAATTTTAGGATTTCGTAGTTGCGAATATCCACATAGTGGTATTACAATTTATCGATGTATTTTAGCTATTTTATAAGAATATAATGTTAGAGATAGAATTTTTAGTATTACTTTAGATAATGCGTCCGCTAACGACGTATGCATTTCTCAATTTAAACGATTATTCCAAGTTGATAATGTGCAATCTTATCTTTTACATATGCGATGTGTTTGTCATATTTTGAATTTAATAGTTAGAGATGGTATGAGTTTTATTTCTCCACATATTGATAGTATTAGAAGTGCAATTTCTTTTATTACAACGTCTAACTTCCGACAACAAGAGTACAAAGAATTTTGTAAAGCGGTTAATCTCCGACCGAAAAAATTAAAAACAGATGTATCGACTAGGTGGAATTCGACTTATTTAATGTTGGAACATGCAAAACCGTATTGGAATGTTATTTATGATTATATTAGTAAAAAATCACAAACTATTATTTTAGATAGATGTAGTTGCGATATGGCTAATTTGTTTCTTGATTTTTTGAAACCGTTTTTTGAAGCGACAAAAGAATGTTCGGGAATTTATTATCCGACCACACATCTTGTGCTTCCTTGGTTTGTAAAATTAACCGGTGTTTTTTCGAGATATAAACAAATTAATGAATTTTTGGAAATTGTCAATAAAATGGAAACAAAATTTAAAAAATATTGGCTTGAAATTCCGTTTATTTTTTCGTTTGCTTTAATTATGCATCCGAGGTATAAAATAAAAGGTTGTAAATTAATGCTTGATAAAATTGCGCATAGCTTAGGTTTTATTTCGGTTGCTACTCATCAATCATTAAAAACCGAACTTGTTACTTTATTTGCATCTTACCAAATAAAATATTGTGATACTCGATCATCATCTCAAGTCGGTAGTACTTATAGCGGTGGATCCGGGTTTGGAGGCCCACTAAATGACGATTTGGAATCGATAAACGAGGAAGTTGATGGCGACGTCTATCGGTTTGGCTCCGATCAAACGGAACTAGATACATATTTAGAGATGCGTTTCGAAATTCCTCGTGATACGACCTTCGATATCTTGAGTTGGTGGAAAAATAACTCGGGATTGTATCCGATACTTTCAAAATTGGCCCGTGATTTACTAACTCCTCATGTTTCAACTGTAGCTTCCTAGTCGGCTTTTAGTGCGGGTGGACGCGTTTACGACGATTGACGATGGAGTCTTGAACCGGATCTCGTGGAAGCACTCATATGCATGAAGGATTGGAGCGATGCCGTTATGAGAGAGCAACAACGAGATGATGAACTCGTGGAAGAATTCAAAAATTTAGAATTTGACGACTAATTTTTTTTATTACAATATAATTATTTTATTACAATGTTATGTAATTTTTCAATAAATGCTATGTAATTTTTTAAATTTTAGAATGATTATTTTTCAAATTTCTCATTACGCTCGAATTGTTCGGTTCGTTTAAGCTCGGCTCGTTTTTGGCTCGATTAGGCTCGGGAGTTGGGCTCACTCGGCTCGAGGCTCGGCTCGAATAGCTCGAGGCTCGATAGCTCGCTCGAGCAAAAAAATTTTGAAAAAAAGCTCGACAGGCTCGGCTCGATTAGGCTCGACAGGCTCGGCTCGTTTGGCTCGCCAGGCTCGACGAGCCGGCCTTCCCGGCTCGACGAGCCGGCTCGATTGCCAGCTCTACTCTATACCATAACCAAAATAATGTTTTTTAGAGTAAATTCTAGTAGCTAGATGAATGTCGAACTTTTGTTAAATGTCAAACGCGTGCTTTGCTACATGCATCCTACGTGCAACATTCTTCATTAATTTGGTCTATATCTATTCACGATGTGTTTTAAACATGAATTGAACCCGAAAACAATCTGAATTCATGTAATAGAAGAATAAAGTAAAATGACCTCGACTGTTTGGAGGGTAAAATTGATATATAGCCATTCTTAAATGGCCTATGACTGTTTCCATCGGCCTCCTCTCTTTAGTTTTGGACATCATTGCGCGAGCGGAGACAGCGAGAGCGAGCACCACCATGTCGACGTCTATGCCGGCTCCTCCCAAGCTGCCTTTACACAGGCTCCCAAATCACCCCTCCTTCAACCTTCGATTCTCCGCTCACCTGATTCCGGCCAATCGTCTCAGATTCGCTTCTCAATGTCGCCTCTCCTCCTCTCCTTCCTTGCGATCGGACTTGGTTGAACACGAACACGCTTCCCAATCCTCCTTTTCCTCTCTTTACACTTGCTCAGTCGCATCTCCGCCATCTTTCTTTCGCCTCTCTCCTTCCTCTTTCTCCCATCGCCACATCCTTCTTCTCAATCTCACTGCTTGCCTTGTACATTTTCTCTCCCCTTTTCCCTAATTTCGTTCTCATGTTTGTTCAACTTGTGGTTTGGTTTGCGATGCTGATTTTGATATTTTAACTTTTCTTATTTATGGACGTGCCAATATTGTTACTAATCATTGTCGAATTTCGGGATCTATATAGGCAGCTGTTTCTGCAACTTGGCTCTTCTTCTCTGCTATCCCCGCGCTTCTGGTGTGTACGCTTCACACTTGAACTATCAATGAGCAAACTGAAGTGATTGGTTTTATTCCATATCCTTGAGTAGAAGAAACACCTCCTGACAAGGTAAATTGCAGGCTTTCAAGAAAGCCGCAGAATCTCTTGAGAAGCTTATGGACGTCACAAGGAAAGAGCTTCCTGACACAATGGCTGCCATTAGGTTATCTGGCATGGAAATCAGTGATTTAACTGGGGAGCTTAGTGATCTTGGGTGAGAATTATAAATTTGATTCCTATGCAATCTTGCTGTCATCGTAATGTTACCTCATAGTTCATTGTCATTATTGTCCAGTCAGGAAATCACCCAAGGAGTTAGGAGTTCCACTAGAGCCGTTCGCGTAGCAGAAGAGAGGTTACGCCAATTCACAAACATGCCTCCATCAGGTTATTTTCAACTTCAGTTGCTAAGTGCTAATGCGAAATTGGAGCAATGAATTTTACTTTATTTTTTAATTGATTAGCATCCCTGCAGAATGTGACCATTCAGAAAACTGAAGCAGGAGAACCCATTGTAGCTACAACTGCAAGAGAAATGCGGGAAGGAATAGGCAAGGCTCGTGCTCTCATCAAAATGCTTATGTCCTTCTCCCGGTTCTCTCGGATGGCCTTCAACTACTTCACTTCTCGAGCCAAGTGATGGAAGATTGTGAAAAGGATCTTATGTCAGGGGAGTGCTTTCTGTAAATATATTTCAGTAGAATCACAAAATTTTGGTTTTTAGATGAAATTTGGTTCTGTTGCTTTTTCCCATGTGGAGATTATGCAAGTTTATAAGGATTTGGTCGGTGAATGGATTCTCATTTGGACGAGCGTAGATGTTCTTGTGTTTTTTGGAGCCTAGAGGTGAATTATAGATTTATTGTTGGGTTTTTTATGTAGACTAGACAGCGGCTATGTTTCTTTATAGACTAGATTGCCTCAATGTATTTGAAAGGAAATATGTAGTGCAAAAATTAATGTATTGTGTTGCTCGAGAAGAGCAAAAACTCAAGGAATCTGTCTCTCAACAGGCGATGCCACCTGATTCCGGCCTGCTCATGATAATAAGTTCATGGTAACAATTAATGAAACAAGTTATTCATGATCTTCCTTAGATTCTGCTTACATTGATAATAAGTTCATTGACAGATGATATTGTCTTCGGGACTCCTCGATAGAAACACCTATCGCTCCGCCATTGTGGCGGGTGGAAACCAGCAAAAAACATCTTTATTGTGGAAGAAATCTGCCGTCTCGAGTTGGAAAAAGTTGCAGCTAGGGGCTCTTGATCGTGCAACCCATTAGCATCCTGATGAATGACAATTCGATTGCGGTCCAAGCCTCAGTTGGTAGCCAAAGATTTTAATTGAATTGAACACCATCCCGTACTAGATAAGATAAGCAAGAAATATAACAGTGCAGTAAGATTCCAACACCCAACATCAAAAATCAAATACACGGTTTTATCTTAATAAGAAATCTCTTTCCCATCCTCAACAAGCAACCAAAAACTCAAAAATAAAATGGTTGTATGCATGACAATTGTACCAAAATAGGTCATCATCGTACTTCCATTCGAATATCCGATCGAGTAAAAATGAGAAGAGGGTCGATCTTGGACCCCTCCAAAACATTACAAGGACCCCTCCAACTCACTTCAAAGAAAGAAGTTGATCCAAAAAAATTTAGTGGGTCAGAACTAGAATCGTTAAACGACGTCATCAAATCATTTATACGCTCTTTCCAACCTCTTGCGTTTTTCTTGGTAATGCTACTAAATTGAACTCAGCAAACTAATCAAGTTTATAATTTAGATAACTAACCATTAAAAATTTTAATCACTCAAAGTCTAGATGCTATTAAAAATGTTATAGAATTCCAAATATATCGATGGATTATAGTCTCTTAATGCTTATTTATACTAATTGTTTCTCATTTTTTGCCATATCGTAGACTATAGAAGACGCAAACAAAATTCGTTACACCACGTTAACTAACGAGTAATTTACACTCTTGTTCCTAACTCCTAATTGTATTAATTGCATATTGATCAATCTAATCATTTGAGTAAATTATAAGAAACTATTAAAACTTTTAATCACATGAAAAAAGCATAAAAACGTACTAGCATCGATCCCTTCATTGGATTAGCATGGATATTTAATAGTTAGAATTTTGTGATCTAAATTTTAGGTGGGCTGAGTTGACCTATATATTTTAGATTTATTCTCTGTATATTGATGCGTGAATCGCAAAATTCATTGTACTTTGATTTCGTATATTAAATTTCTCGTATACATTTTATTTCTCGTTTTGAGCTTTTCACATATATCTTGACATCTATGTTATTTTACATTTATTTTTTTATCGATTACTATCATTAGTTTCTCAATAATTGGTATCAAAGGAAGTTAAAGATTTTTGAAGATCATTTCGATTCTCAAAAATTGATATTAAAGGAAGTTGAAGGTGTCTAAAGATCAAGTGCTTAATTTATCAAAGGTATCGAACAGTTTTGCGATTTCGGTATCTGAAGTTTGAAATTTTTAGTTTGAGAAAAGAGGAAAAGAAAGAAATATATATAAGAGAAGGATATTTACCTTCTTGGGTCGCTGCTCACACGGAAGAAGAAAAGAGAACAATTCAAGGTTTCTCAGTCTACCTGTAGCAGTTGAAGATGTGAGATGTACTTGCACACATGGTTTTGGACGACACGTTATTTAGGATAGATAATATATCCATTTTTAGTGAAGAAGAGAAAATTTAGAAGAATAGAAAAGCTTTTATCTATGATATGTTTGCATTTATCAAATCGGAATTTGCAAGACGTTTTGAACAAGAAAACTATTATGGATTAATGGGTGAAATTGGAGCAGTTATGTAGGAAAAAATTATGACAAATAAATTACTTTTGAAACAATAGTTATATTCTCATCAAATGAAGCATGATGATTCGATTGAAGACCACAAATAAGAAGAAAACTTTCTTTCGAGGCTTCGCTATCTACAACGCAGTTCGTTGGGACTACTTTGATAGTTCAATGATGCCTTGGAAAAGAAAGTTTTTATATTAAGTTTAAGTAAGACTTAAAATTGATCGATATAAGATATTGAGTGGGCTCAAGTGTGTCTTTGTGAAAGAGAAGATTATTATTATATTTTTATTTAGTTTTGCAAATTTTGATCTTATTTCAAAATTTCTTTGAAGATGAAGATGATTACATTTCAATGTTTTAGATTCGCTTTAGGTTTGGCTGAGTAGCTTCTTGGATACGGTGGAATTTGTGTCAAAGTGAACATTGTTAGAATTTGGTGACTCGGGTTGACCCATATATTCAATATTAAAGTTTTAAATTTATTTTTTATATATAAAATTCTTTATATATTCAACCATGAATTTGTATGCACATGGGAATCAAGCATCCATCTATTTACATGTTTACTCACAGATTCAGAATTCCCTTCTGCTATGAATCCGGGGACGACTTTTCTGAGGAGGAGTCGAGTCCCAAGCACTTGAGAAATGCTATTCTTGCTAGTCTGAAATAGTTGCAGGGATGGAAATATGCATGGACTGGCCATGGCTGCCTTTCCCTCTCCAACATGCCTTCTCCACCTCCCATCTCTCTTCTTCTCCACCTGCTTCGTCCCTTCTCCTCCACTTTTGCTTCCCCTCCTTCTACCTGCTCAAATGAACATCTTCACCAATGTCACATTTTAATCTACGTTTATAGCCATCAACCATAAAGTTTGTTCATAGACTACCCACTAAGTTAGATATTATGGACAAAGAATATCTCACGACCCGGAGGCCTGGACTAACGGAACTCCCGGATCGACAATCCTAAGACTTCGTCCGCAGCAAAAATCTTGGATGTAAATCAAATTCCAAAGATACACCCCGTGATGACGAATAAAATAGTGCCATAATAAAAAGAATAGTTCAATAGGGTCTACAAACATCCAATTTAGTTAATCTTGTACAAATCCACGAGCTTTTACAATGTTGAGGCTTGAGAATAGTTCAATAAGGTCTACCCACCCGACGTTTTGTTAGGCTCGCCTACCATTTGAGATGATCAATTCATTGAAACTGCTACTAATAGAGAATGATCAACAATCTTTTAGCCATCTCTTTTTCATATGGACATTAAAAGAAGCCAATCTTGAAGGTTGCTATATTACAAAAGAAAAGGTTGTAATAAAATGACGTCGATTAGTATACCAATACAGATCTAAGCATCCAGCTTTGATTTATGGACAAAATAAATAACAAAAAGACGAGCTCTTTCACGGAAGATCGGTAAAATGTGGTCCAATTTCTTTGAAGAAAACAAATATTTTCACTCAGTTTCAACCAAAGAAAGATAATCTTCTATGGGTTCTTCACTTGATATGGACACATTGCCGGTTTCTCAGGAGAAAAAGGGACGATAGAAAATCAAGTGACAATCAGGAAGAAAGTTGAAGAAGCGAATTTGAAGGTCTTCGCAACCTTTCATTCTCGAAGTTATCTGTTTTATTATCCTACAATATAGGCTGCCAAAGCAACAAAGTTTGACTTTCCATGCTTAGCTGTTTTTACAGGATATTGAAGATAATCCGTCAAAGTCCATTCCAAAATAATCACAATTAAGGATTCCAAATACTGATCATCCCCCATCCACATTCTCTCACCGAACAAACAAATAAAAAAAATTGAGCGAAAATCAGGAGGGAAGATATGGAATCCAGATAAAAAAGAACATAAAAAGGTGGAATGGACGAGTGATGGAGCCGAGTACATACCTGAGTAATATGAGGGGTATTAGTGAGAAGAATGGAGGTTCGAGGTTTGGGGAGAGGTACTGTCTTTTGAGGAAGAAGAGGAGGATTGGATGGCGAAGCAGAGCTGGCGCAGAAACGGATGCTTTTGTGGTCGGTAAAATCTATGCTAAGGGAGTAAAGCAAGAGAATGAGGAGGAAAGTGATCAAGAGCTGGATCCATATCAGCCATGGAATTCTTGAGGTTTGCAGAGCCAGATCATCTCCCAAATCAAACATGGCGGCGATGGATTTCTAAGAGTGGAGAATCAGAGGGAAGAAGAAGAAATGGATTGGGTTGCGCTTTTTGCCTTCTAGAGATAGAGAGAGAGAGGGAGGAGAGATAAAGAGGTGTGACGTTAAAGATGTCTCATTTATTTGTTTATAAACGAGAGCGAGTTTACTTTGCAATGGGTAAAGCGACAAAGACATTAAATATTCCGGCCCGGTGACGGTGTATAGCCTGTCAGGTGTCCGGCGAGCCAAAAAGGACATCTAAGAGTCAACCATCGAGTCATATGACAATTTTAGGCGAACCCAGTCGGAAAGATTTGATCTTTTTTAAGCACACTGCCTGCAGCTGAAATGTCGATTCTTGGGTTGATTTTGTTTCTCTTTATCTGTAGTTTGGTTACATTTATCGTTAGAAGAGTACATTTTTATGTGATGAATCACTGGAATTGACCCTAGATGGTTATGGTCTCCTATATCAATTCTGGACCATGAATTTTTAACAGCCTAACAAAACACACAATCTCTCTGCCTTTGTCTCCCTCTCTCGCTATGGTTCTGCCTCTCTGTCTTTCTCTCTTCCTAGTTATCTCCCATCATTCGGTTGATGCATGAAACTCCATTGATGGGGGATCAGACATACGCCGGCAGCTCCACCTCCTCCCAAGACACCCCCTTGCCAGGAAAACCCTCATCCCTCGTCCAACCTCCTAAAAAGAAGCACAAAACCAAAGTATTCCGAGTCTTCCGATCAGTTTTCCGGTCGTTTCCGATCATAACGCCGGCGTGCAAAATCCCGTCCCTCCCTGCCGGCCTGTATGACAACCTCCGGACAGTCTCCGGGACGCGCATCACAGGAACCCTGTTCGGGTACCGGAAAGGGCGGGTGAGTCTGTCGCTTCAGGAGAACCCCCGTTGCCTGCCGAGCCTGGTGGTGGAGCTGGCGATGCAGACGAACGTGCTGCAGAAGGAGATGAGCTCGGGAATGGTGAGAATAGCGCTGGAGTGCGAGAAGAGGCAGGAGAAGGAGAAGGAGAGGACTAGGCTGTTGGAGGAGCCGCTGTGGACCATGTACTGCAACGGGAAGAAGACAGGGTACGGCGTCAAGAGGGAGGCGGTGGCGGAGGACTTGGAGGTGATGGAGGTGCTGAAGGCGGTGTCGATGGGTGCCGGAGTTCTGCCGGGGAATTCGGAGGTCGAGGGTCCGGAGGCGGAGCTGGCGTACATGCGCGCCCATTTCGAGCGGATCGTCGGATCCAAAGACTCGGAGACGTTGTATATGCTGAGCCCCGAGGAAAACAACGGCCCTGAGCTCAGTATTTTCTTTGTACGTATTTAGTTTTCTAACTCCGAGTTTTCAGAAAATCATTTTTTTCTTATTTTTATTCATTTAAATTCTTTTATTTTCACATTCCATGAATTTGATGTACGGGCAATGGTGGCTTTCTCCTATCATTCATGTATTCATATACCGACCAAAATCACCTCAAAATTATTGGGTCTATACAGGTCTTTTTAAATTGCTCTTTCAAACCGCTCTCGAACTAGCACTTTTTCATCTTTCCTTCCCGAAACAATAATCGGAGCATAAAAAAATCTTATCTTGGGTGGGTTGGTTTATAAATCTTGGAAGAATTTGAGATGAATAGACGTGATTTAAAAATAAAATCAAAATTATTTTTAAAAAAATAAAATGTAGGGTAGAGCCGTAGAGGTGGGAAGAAAACAAGTAAGATTTAGTGAATAAAGTAGAACTGAGGTTGGTGATTGATCCCTCTTCACGTGAATGGAGACATTAAAAGTTTCAATTCATTGTTACTTTAATACAAATGTGGAAAAATCATCATTTACTGCAGCGACGCTTTCTTCTTTTTGAGGAGGGTGTCTCCCAAATCCCCTATAAATGGAGGGTTGAGGATAGTGCAAAAATCATCTCAACATTTGAGAATCATCATAAAAAAATAGAAAGATTCTCTTGGAAAGCATAGTGAAAATTTTTTGTGTGAGAGAAAAGAAAAAACGTGGGAGAAAAATAAGTGTGATACTTTGTACACATTGTGAGTTCTAATAATAATTAATTTTTCTTAGTAAATATTTCTACAATATTCGATTCTAAAAAATATTGTAAAATTCCTATTTTTCATAGTGAGATCTTTGTAGACTCGGTCCCCGTGATTTTTTCCCGATTTGGGTTTCCCCGTAAAATTCTCGGTGTCTATTTTTCTCTTTTTTCTTGGCTGTTATATTTTACGGTGTGGGAAAAAAAATATTCTCGATATTTTTGGATCGCATATGCTATTATTTTATACCGCCTCGTTAGTAGTGTAATTGTACTGTGCAGATATGTTATGTCTAGGAGACTAGTATTTAAATGTGTGTGTTTGTGACCCTCCAGTCTTTCCTGAAAACTTACTTGGAAAGACAATTCTGTCTAAGAGATTGCCAAGAACGTCTTTCTGTGAATTATCATGATCAGTACTTTCCACGTTTTTATGGTATTCCAATTTTTTTCCCAACAAATTTTATCAGAGCCTCGTTCTAACGTTTTACGGAGAAATAAAGAGTATGGCTGCAACTGCCTCTGATGGTGAATATGTAATTATATGTGAAGATGTTGTCAACCTCATGACTCAGAAATCATGTTTGGTGTGTGACTCTGGAGCATCTTATCACGTTACCGCCAAAGCAGAACATTTTACATTTTACATCTTACACCATAGGCGATTTTGACATTGTAAAAATGAGAAACAATCAAGTCTCCAAGGTAATCAGAAAATGTGACATCTGCATCGAGACCAACAGAGGTTGCGAGTTGGTACTTAAAGATGTCCGACATGTTTCAGATATTAGACTAAATCTAATATCGATCGGCACTCTTGATGATAAGGGTTACAAGAGCAAATTTGCTAGTGGTAAATGAGAACTCAACAAAGGCTCGTTGGTTGTAGCGAGAGGAAACAAAACGTCTAGCTTGTACGTAACTCAAGTGACTGTGAAGGAAGCCGCTGTAAATGCTGTGCAAGATAACTCATCCATGGAGTTATGACACAAACGACTTGGTCACATAAGCGAGAAAAGAATTCTACTGCTTGGCAAGAGAGAATGTCTGCCACATTAAATACATGAATCATTGATCAACTGTGTCCATTGTTTGGCGGGAAAACAACACAGAGTTTCCTTTAAGAAGCATTCTGCATCAAGGAAACCAGACATGTTAGAAATCATCTATTCAGATGTCTGTGGTCCCATGTCAACGAAAACGTTAGGTGGAGCTCAATACATGATCACATTTATTGATGATCACTTAAGAAAAATTTGGGCGTACACACTCAAGACGAAAGATAAGGTGTTTAGCGTTTTCAAGCAGTTTCATGCTTTAACTGAGCGAGAAACTTGAAAGAAGTTAAAATGTATTTGCACTGACAATGGTGGTGAATATATGGAATCGTTCGATGAATACTGCAAGATGCACGAGATCAGACACGAAAGATCGGTTTCAAAGACTCATCAACAAAATGGTGTTGCAGAACGTATGAACAGAACAATCGTGGAGAAGATAAGGTGCATGATATTACATTCAAAACTTCCCAAAATTTTTTAGGGAGAAGCAATGAAAACCCCAGTTACTATCATCAACTTGTCTCTATCACCACCCCTGAGTGGAGAATTGCCAAACAGATTATGAACGAGAAAAGACGTCTCTTATAAGCATTTGAAAGTTTTTGGATGCAGAGCGTTCAAGCTAGGAGGAGATTTGATGGGTCTCTCCTCATGTGAATGGAGACATTAAAAGTCTCTATTCACTGCTGCTTTAATACAAATGAGGAAAAATCCTTCTTTACTGCTGTGGCGCCCTCACTCTTTTTTAAGAGGTTGTCTCCTAAATCTCTTATAAATAGAGGGTTGAAGGAAGTGGAAAAATCATCATAATATTTGAGAATCATCAGAGAAAAGTAGAAAGATTCTCTTAGAGAGAATCATGAGAATTTTCTATGAGAGAGAAAAGAAAGATCATGAGAGAAAAATTGATGTGATGCTTCGTGCACATTGTGAGTTCTAAAAGTGGTTAATTTTTCATAGTGAATATTTCTAGAATATTCGATTCTAGAAAATATTGTAAAATTCCTATTTTTCATAGTAATATCTTTCTGGACTCGGTCCCCGTGGTTTTTTCTTGATTTGGGTTTTCACGTAAAATTTTTTATGTCTATTTTTCTCTTTCTTCTTGGCTGTTATATTTTACGGTGTGGAAAAAAAAATATTCTCGATATTTTCGGATCGCATCTGCTACTATTTTATACTGCCTCGTTAGTAGTTAATTGTACTGTATAAGTAAGTTCTGTCTAGGAGACTGATATTTAAGTGTATCCGTATGTGATCCTCCAGTCTTTCCTGAAAACTTACTTGGAAATGAAATTTTGTCTAGGAGACTGCCAAAAGCGTCTTTCTGTGAATTATTCGGATCAGTACTTTCCACGTTTCTACGGTATTCCGATTTTTTTCCAACAGTTGGATCCTCTCTTTCTACTTCAACAATATCACCCCTTCACTCGCTACAAAGTCAGCATTCGAGTTAGTCAAGCTCGAGTCGAGTACGAGAGCCTGGCTCGAGCACAACATTCGGACTCAATAGCTCGAGCGAGCAAGCTAGGCTCGGCTCAAAAACCCCTAGCCCGGCGAGCCCCGATAAAAGAAGGTGAGCTTTTTTATTTTTGTCCAAAGAAATATAATTAAAAAATTATTAAGTTATAACTGTAACTTTATGTAATTTTTTACACTTGTATTTTTTTTATATGTAATTTTTTATACGTTTAATTGTTTAGAATTTGTATCATTTAATCTCAATGATATATAATTTAAAAAAAAAAATTAAATATATTTATATAAGTTAGATTCGTTTAGATCTATTCGTATAGGCTTGATTCGAATTGGTTAGACGTTATGACCTGCTCTAGCTCGCTAAGCCTGAGCCGAACAATGGCCATTCTAGCCTCACTGCTCTTTCCTTCCTCTCTCTCTTCCAAGCTCTCCTCGCCTTCCTTCTCCTCCCCTTCTGCCTTCTCCACTCCCACTTCTAAATTCTCCCCTACTTCTCCCCTCATGGCCTCTCCTTCCTTCGGCGAAGATTTGCCGTTGGACTACGAGGAGTGTTTTCTGACTATAGATCCTGGCCTTCGGCATAGGACCAGGATTTTGCTTCATCCTACCTCTTTTTGTGGTCCTTACAGGATTGGTGATCTGGGAGAGGAGGCCTTTCACTACATTAACTGGCTTCACGAAACCGGATGCTCCGTTTGGCAGGTCGGCTTCTCATTTCCTACATTTTACACCCTCTCTGGTTGAAATGTATGTTCTTCCACTCAATGATTATTCTTGTTATTGCGTTCCATGTTCTTCCCCTTGTTCCTCCGGGGAGGAAGGTCAATGAAGATGGATCTCGGTATGCTGGCCAGGTGAATAATTGATCCCTCAGTGACATTTCTCTCATTGCACGGTTGGTTATAATTTTATATTAGACAACTTTCATAATCACTCTATTTAATTCTAGAAACTTAATGTGTCATGTTGATATCACTCCTCATTTCTTTTCCATATTTATGTGGGTCTGCAGTTGATTTGTACGGTCCAATTCCCTTGATACATGGGTAGACTAGATGATGCAATGAAGACTATACTGCGAATGGCACAATTTCGTTATCTCTGGTCCCTAATTTTACTCTAGAAGCATCAAAATTGTAAATTAAACTGTACGACAGTGCAGAAAAATTAGTTCTAACAGTTTCTTGATTAATGGGTCCCAAGTCGAATGTTAGGCTGGCATAGTTTCTTTCATCCATTGATGCGGATCAAGTGATGACACAAATCAATCCCAAGGAGAAAGATCAATTACAAGGAATTGGAGGCCCAATGACAAGATCAAGAACAAAAAAAATGCATGAAGCGCTATGTTATTTAGTGGAGAGAATTGAAATGAAAGAATCTATTCAACATCAAAACAAAATGCTTATCATGTTAAGTGTTGAAGAAGATTTTTTTTTTGTTTAAGGTAAATTAAATTAAATCAAAATCGAAATACAAGAAATTGAAAACGAGAGCCGGGGCCGGGAGAGATCTACTGACCACCCCAAAAAACCAGAGCGAAAGGAACCAAGATAGAAAGCCAACATACTGACTGACCAAAACACAAAAAGCCCAAGAAGGGAGAACATAATCCAGATTCAAACAGAAGAGCGACAAAAGAAAAAACAATCAAAACTAGCAACTCAACCCATTGGACATCAATAGAAAACCTCGGGGAGGAAAACAAACAAAATGGACATCGGAAGATCAACTGGAATCACGCAGCAGCAACAGCAAAATGGAGCAATCAAAAAGCAGCAGCAGCAGCAGCAACTGGAATCACGAAGAGAGAGTCAGCAAAACCAAGCAGGGCAGCGGCATCCGAGAAGAAGAGCGGCAGCAAAATGGCAACAGATCCGAGAGAAGCTTTGTCCACCCGGGAAGAGGAGCAGCGAATAAAGTGGCAAGACAGCTCCGAGAAGATCTTGGAATCCAAAGAAACAACATCAAGGCAGCAAGGAGAGCGGGAGAGGGACCATGGGAGCAGCATCATTTCGAAGAATCAAGGAAGCTGCAAAAAAATTGAGAATACCAGTAAGACTCAATAAGGAGAGGAGGAAATTTGATCGACCATCTTTGGATAAAGAGAGAAAAGCATTTTGAAAACATACTTTTCAATCTTCCTAGAGACGTGTTCAGCCGACCAAATCATCCCCTCAAAAATCTTGACATTCCTGGCATTCCAAATATGGTATACGGAGGCAGCAAGAATGATTTTCATAAAAATGGCTCTTTTGTGATTCACTTTGTTTTCCTTCTTTGTCCATTTGAGCGCGCTTTTGAGGGTAGTTAGGGATCTACTGATTCCAAATTTGGACTTAATCATGGACCAGATGGAGTTAGAGAATGGGCAAGAGAATATGAGATGTTGGTTAGATTCAGGAAGCAGTGAACAGAAGCAGCAGAGATCATTTATTCCCAAATAACTTAGGTGGTCCTTTGTCTTGAGCCTTCCAAGGGCTGCAAGCTAGAGAGTGAAAGAGTGTTTCGGGATTATGCACTTTGTCCAAACAGTTGAAGCCCACGGTCTTGGGATGCCGGAAGGACGGATGGAATGGTATAGGAAAGAAAGACGGTGACCATTTGATTTCTTTTTCCAAGTGTCAATGATCTCCTTTATTTTATCCCGGGAGGAAAACTTCTCTAGGAGGAACGCCCGGGTTTGAATGAGATTTTTCATAAAGAGAGAAACCCGGTAGCCCAGAGACCAAGTCCAGATATCCGAGCCTTTCAAATAAATGTGATTGATCCACCTAGACTAGAGGGATTCCTTATTACCTTGAATGTTCCAAATTGCTTTAGCATGAAACGCTTTGTTCCAAGAATCAAGGTCCCGAAGACTAAGCCCTCCCTTTGATTTAGGCAAGCATACAGTGGACCAAGCGACAACCGCTTTGCCCGATCTCCAAAGGAAATTCCTACAAATTTGGATGACCTTTAGTTTGATCACAACAGAGATATTAAAGATGGATATCCAAAAGCATTCTACTCCTTGAAAAACCGATCTAAGAAGCTCGAGACGGCCAACATGGGAGAGGGAGGAAGCACCCCAGCCGAGAACATTATCCGTTAGCTTGCGGATAAGAGGGAGATAATGATTGGAATGAAGGGTTCCTACCGAGAGAGGAATGCCGAGATATTTGAATGGAAAAGATCCGAGACTCAGACCAGAAAATTGGAGGATGTCATTGAGGTCGCTTGGACCTATTCCAGCAGCAAAAATGCTCGACTTAGCCGGATTCATTTTTAGGCCGGAGAACGAACCAAAATCAGCAATGCAATCAAGAAGAATTTTTACCGAGATAGGGTCACCACGGGCTAATAACATGAGGTCATCTACGTAGATCAAGTGAGTGATATTAAAATGCTTACAAAGAGGATGAAAGTTGAAAGGAGAAAGATGAGTTCTGGATTTGATCAATCTCGAGAGGTATTCAAGGCAAATAACAAAAAGATATGGAGAAAGAGAGTCTCCTTGACGAAGACCATTTTTGCCTTTGAAAAAACCAACAAGACTTCCGTTGATTGATATGGAATAGGAGGTCGTGGAGTAGCATTCCGAAATCCAATTAACGAAGATAGGAGGGAAGCCTAAGCCAACTAGAACTTCTTTAAGGAATAACCAATTAACAGAGTCAAAGGCTTTGGAAAGATCGGCTTTGATGATACATCTTAGAGAGGCTTTTTTATCCTTGTACTTCCTCATAAGCTCTTGCATAAGTAAGATATTTTCCGTGATTGAACGACCTTTTATAAATGCAGCTTGGCTCGGGTCAATTATTCGGATAAGAGGGATCGAAATCCTAAAGCAAGAACTTTGGACGTTACTTTATAAAACACGGAGCAACAAGAAATAGGCCTAAAGTCAGAAACCGAAGAGGAAGAGTGAGTTTTCGGAATTAAAGCAATGATTGCATGATTCCATTGCTTGAGGAGCATGGAAGAGGAGAAGAACTCTGAAATGACATTGGAGAATAGGACCCCGGTTGTGCTCCAAGTATCCTTAAAAAACTTTGAGGTGTATCCATCCGGCCCGGGGGATTTATCGTTTTCGATGTCAAAAAGAGCTTGTTTGATTTCATCCCTTGTTATAGGTTTCACAAGGAGAGAGCAATCTCAGTCCGAAAGAGTAGAGCCATTTTGATGATATTAATGTCAGGCTTAGGAAGGGAGCACGGCTGACCAAGGAGATTCTTATAGTAGAGAACGAATTCTTCATGAAATTGATCCATAGAATCCGAAGGGAGACCACTTTGAAGAACAATAGAGGGAATGAAATTCCGCTTTTGATTTTTCTTGACAATGACATGGAAAAATTTGGAGCATTTATCACTTTCAAGGATGTATTTGCTTTTAGTTTTTTGCTTATAAAAAAGCTTTTCAGCCAAAGCAAGGCGGATTGCTTGATTCCGCATATCAGGAATTTGGGCAGCCAATATGGAGTTTCCAGGATCGGTGTCAAGGGTGGATTGGGCCTCATTGAGCTTGGATTTAGCACAATCAGCTCTAGAGAAAATATGAGAGAAGTGTTTAAAGTTCAACTCTTTGAGCTTAGATTTCAAATGGAGCAGTTTGGACTTGAGTTGAAACTGGTAAGATCCGCTTGAAGGGAGGTTCCAGGAATCAGAGACAATTTGTTGGAAATTGGGATGCTCGGTCCACATATTGAAAAATTTTCAATTTGAGTTTTTTCGGGGGCGGAAGTTGTGAATATTCACTAGACAGGGGGATTGATCAGAGATACCAGGAGGAAGAAACAGAGAGGTTGCATTGGGAAAAGAGCATTGCCAAAGATCATCAACCATGGCCCGATCAAGCTTAGATCTCACTTTATTATTTGTCCAGGTGTAAGAGAGTCCAGTAGAGGGAAGATCAGTGAGGCCTAGGTTAAGGCAGCACTCTCCAAAATCAAAGCAATCACGCAGGTTGGGAGGAGCCCCACCAATACGCTCGGATGGATTTAAAATAGAGTTAAAGTCTCTCATAATCAACCAAGGATGACTGAAAACATTCCTAGCTCTAGAGAGGTTGTCCCAAAGGAGTTTCCTATAGGAGATGGAGTGAAGGCCGTACACAAGCCCAACAAGATATTGAAGGAACAAATGAAATAGGAAAGTATATGCAACTTTCCTTAAATCATAAATTTAGCAAGAATATATTGGTAGATTCGATAACCTTCCCAAAGTTATTTCAAAAAGTTTTCTTCACCGAAGTTGTAGCTGCCTTCAAGACCTTTTTGGAATGGGCTGGATCATAAACATTGGACGTCGTTCGGCTGGCGAAATACACAATTTATCGAAGATTTGACAGAATAAAAAATCTTAACAGATTTGAGAAAAATCTTCCTAAAGATATTTTAGTGTTATAATATCTTTTTATTTTTTAATATACTTAGGGTTTATGTAGCCTATTTAAAGTCATCCAAGTTATTGTGAAAGACATAACTTTTATGATTAATTCACCTTGAATGTTTTGGAGAGATTTTCTCTTTGGTTCTTTGCGAAGAACTCGATCTTCATCAAGTTAATTTTTGTTAGATCAAATTTGATAGCTTTGGTTCTTACCGACAAGTTCGGTCTGGGTCAAACTCCTTGTTTGATAACTTAAGTTCCGTCGGCAATGTTCGATTGGGGTCAAGTTCCTCGTACTTGATTCAAAGACGATCCAGGTATCTTTTTCCGCATTGTTAAAGAGTCTCGGGTTTGATATACCCGTAGTTCTCATCATCCATCATCAGTTTTGGGACACAGTGCTTGGTACTCTTCAATGCTCATTATCCTTTCTGATCTAAGCCTTTAATTATTTTTTGTTAGGATGCAAATTGTGGCAATACTTTGTTGATATCTCTCAAGGATCTTGTTCAAGATGGCTTGTTATCTGAAGAGGAGCTGCCTAAACCAGTGTGAGAAGTTTTTTGTGTATTCATTATGTTATGGAGTAGTTGTATAACTTCTGATTTGGTCTCTTTCTTATGATTTGTGTTTCATTTTCAGTGAAGCTAATCATGTGAACTTCTCAGTTGTAGCAGCTCTTAAGGATCCATTGATAGCTAAAGTATGATGGTTTTCTCTTTCATGACTTCTATTCTAAAAATTGAGTGCAGATAAGAAAGTAACTTCTAGATATTATTAACTTTTGTTATACTGGAAAGTGGAATATAATTTACTATCATTGGTTATTTCCAGACGTCCCATTGACATTGGTTACTACTAACATTCAACTTATCTGAATGGATTCTTAAATAAGGTTGAAAATTTTAGTTTCAAAATATTCAATGTTGGGAAATAAAAGCCATTTTTAAAAAGTAATGAAATTAATCCTGAGAGGTCATTTTAGTCCTTCCATCTGATGTTGACATTGTGCACAAGTTGATATTAAAAGCGTCAGTAGTCAGAAAATTAGTAGAAAAGAGTGTATCCTCCTATAGAGATTCCAATTTCAAATTTGGCAAACTGTTTTCTACAAAATCTGATAAAAGTCAGCTGGCTATGTCAAGTTTCTATATGATATTTTTCTCATTATGACTCTCATGAAAGAAAATTTAGACCTATAAAATGATGTTTCTATAATTCGTGGATGTGATTTCCTTTTTGGTCATGCTGGGTGCTTGGCAATATTTTTTATCAGGCTGCTGAGAGACTCATTCAGAGCGAGGGCAAGCTCAAGAGGGAGCTAGAATATTTTTGTAGGGATCCATCAATATCATGTTAGTTCAAACTTTTTACTTGTTTCAATTTATGTTGTTCCATCTCTAATATTTCCAGTTTTTTATTATGGTAAATGAAGAATGAAAACACTTATATAGAGGTGTTTAGTTTCATCAAACTTAACGTTTGCTTACTGACGTATCTTTATTGATATTCTAATCTATGTAGAATGTTTCAAATGATAAAGTAACTTATAATTCATATAACTGAAGACCATCTATCTATATTCAAACATAACAAGAACTAAGATGAGCAATTTTCATTCAAACATACTTTTTTAGTTGGATTGCATGGATTAAAATTTTTCCCTGTTTTAAATCTGATTTCTCTGATATTGTTATGGAAACAAATCCTAAAGATGCGTTCATCGAGAAACAATATTCTAGGAAATCCTGTGATTAATATTAATTATTATTTCCTTAATTACTATTTTCTAAAATCCTTTTTTTTATAATTACTATTTTCTTAATTACGAGATATTATTGTAGTTTCTTATTTCAATTTAAGTAGTTTGTACCTTATTTATAAACATTATCTTTCAAAGTTTAGAATCAATCAATCAAGTTTATTCAGCTATTATTTTCTCTCTTTTTCTTTTGTTTGTCTCCCTATGACAAGAAGATGGGTAGTTACTCGTTCTAGAGATATACTCCCTGACAAGGATCGTAACAAATATTATTCCACATTATTTTGTAGGTTGGCTTGAAGATGCAGCTTATTTTCCTGCAATTGATGACAGTTTAAATTCTTTTAGTTGGTACGAATGGCCTGAACCTCTAAAATATCGACACCTTTCTGCCTTGGAAGACATACCAAAATAAAAAGAAATTTGTAAGATCTAAAATATGGACTGATTCTTTATCTTACATTTTATTTTGAATTTTTCAATCAAGTGAGGAAGTTAAATTACTTACAAATCTCTTCTTTGTACAGATAAGCATATTCATTGCTCAGCAATTCTTATTCCAAAGTTAAACACTGGTAGGCATTCATTGTAGTGTTTTTCTTGTAAATGTAGCAAAAGACTTTTCGTTTAAAAATGTTATAATATTTGTTCAATACAAGGTTAAGCGCAATGAAAGACTTCATAATTGATGCATTATATTTTAGGGGTACTATTACTGAGGGTCTTTTAAGTAGTGAAATTAATTTACTTTTCTTTGAATAGTAGGTATTAGAGTTGTGTTTATTTATCTTGAATATTATCCATGAAATGAAATTCGCTCTTGAAGAGTTTTCACAAGTCACCTACGGTATCAGAGCTGATTCAATTTTTCTTCTAGTTCAAATTAGAAGTCTGGAAAGGATGTCTACAACCATGGAAACCACTAATCACGGCTTGATTTGCAAGACATTCTTTAATAGTATATCCAGATTTCATGTACTTAGTAGTAAATGTTTATATTCTTTACCGCGCAAACGTTGAACTTGACTCATATTTCTTCTTTTACCATTTTATTGAGCTCCATTGGCAATTGAATTTTCATGCATTTACATTGTTGAAAATGATTTTTGTTGTGAGTCGTTCTTCTGAAACTAGTTTACCAAAACATATATCTAAATAAATAGGTGGAATACGATCCATCAAGCTTGATTGAATTATCTCAAATTCAGGCTGCCACTAATTTGATTTCTTTTGCTTTGAGGATGTATACCATGAATGGCATAGAGAACTTTGGTCGAGATATTGGCATAAACAACAATATCAACATAGTCGGGCCCATAATTTTGAAATCCAAAAAATAATCTTGAATGGATAAGTGGCTTAACTGTAGTAGGACATATCATATTCTAATTGAAAATGGCTAGTTGTATTGTCATGCAGATAAACGCTTTTTAGATATTTTCACATTGTCTTGGATGTAGTTTATGACTTCAAGTTGAGAACAATTGATCAATTAATCATTGATAAAATTTATGTCTTTACTCTTGCATCTTTGATTTTCTATTAAAATAATTTCGAATCATCTGTTAGGGCTGGATTGATACCATCAATACGACTCCATAATTCTTTTACTACAACAAATAGTCAAAACTGAAATTTGATGGCATTATAATTTTTACCACCTTTGTCGTCGTTATTTGTCCTTTTTATTCTTTTGCGTAGTCAATCTCTTTCTATGGAGCAAAAACAAACACAGATCAAACAAAAACACTCGAGCAAAAAACAACAAGCGGAGACAACGAACAAAAATGAAGCTGACAACTCAGATTGGACAAAAATGTTGAATACAAATAGAGAAAAAACTAAATTTGAGCATGAGTTTCGGATAAATAGACTAATTCGAGCCTAAGTTTTGGAAAAACAAATTTTGGCTTCTCGGATATATGTTCGGACGCATCATTCGTCCTAGTGAAGGATGAATTTTGCCTCACTCGGACGCAACTTGCTTAACTCAGATGCATCTTGCCTCACTCAGATGCAATTTGTCTCACTTGGACGCAACTTGCTTCCGAATTTTTTATTTTATTTTTTATTTTTTTAATTAATTTGACTAATCAAGTCTTATCGGAATAATTTGAAATTTTTACTTCACATTCACAACAATAAAACACTAATCTAGAAGTTTTTAAAGTTTTTCGACAACTGTACGATTTACTATAATTTTCTTAATGCATAAATAATTTTTTTTTGTCAAAATTACATAATTTGTTAAAAATTCTTGAAACTTGTATCACACACTTATAGCACTGTAAGACAACATTACACAAAGTGTCATGAATTTTCAACAATGGTACGATTTACGATAATTTATTTAATACATAAAAAAATAAATTTTGTTAAATTTACGTATATCAATAAAAAATCACAAAATTTTGTTGTTCATGTATTAAAAACTTATAGTAAGTCGTACAGTTGTCGAAAAAATTTAAAAACTTCCAGATTAATGTCTTTCATTGTTGTTAATGTGTGGTAAAAATATCAAGTAATTTCAATAAGATTTGATTAACCAAATTAATTAAAGACAAAAAATAAAAAAAAAACAAAATTGGGTCCAGATGTCCGAGTGAGGCAAGATGCGTCCGAGTGAGCAAAGTTGCGTTCGAGTAAGGCAAAATTCGTCTATCGCTCGGACAAATGATGCGTCCGAGCATGCGTTCTGGAAGCCCAAAATTTATTTTTCCAAAACTCACGCCCGAATTGGCCTATTTACTCAAAACTCAGACTCAAATTTAGTTTTTTCTCTAAAAAATATTGTTGACCTAGAGAGATTGAATGCCTCTATTCTCAACAGAGTTGGTGTCTTTAGCGAAGAACAACACTTAGGCAGATCTGGTGATTTGTTTTTAAACTTAGAGAAATCCACCCCATTTCAAAACTTTGATTCCACGAAAACTAGAAGAGGGCTATGAAAAATTTTGTCTAAGGGCGTTGATAACATAAAAAAAGTAATTGAACTGATTGAATAGTCCCTTGATAGGGATTCAATGATTATATACGAAGATGTTGAATATACAATTACCTAATTATATATCTAAAATATGGAATAGTACTTATAATTAACGGTAATATATATTGTTAAGCAATCCCCTTATTAAGGTAATTCCTATAATTGTTGTTGTCAATGAGGACTTTCATCATCTCAATTATTTCATGGAAAATATAAATGCATCTAAACCAAAACACGGGCTCATACAAATAGAAAAGCAGGTGGATTTTGATAAGGCTCAATCTATATAGGTATTAAGGTATTAGTTAGTGAAATTGCCCAAACAAATATGAGCAATAGAGTATTGATTATTATCTATAAATAAGAGTAGTTGTTGTTTAGGGAAAGGAAAGAAAAATTAGGCTATTCTCTTCGGGTGGCAAGTCGCCATTAACGTGCTCTAGAGGTATCGAGTCGCCATTAAAGCCCTCAGAGAAAGTAAACTTCTCTAGGTGTTTGTAATATCAAATTATAGTACTCTAATCATGTTCTTTCTTTTTATGATGTTGTTCTTGGCTATTTGTTCTTGATGTTTGATCTTTGATAGGAAGGGTCCTGTCATATTCTTTCTATTTTAGAATGATTTTTACAGTTTCTAGTTTTAAAAAATTGGATATTTGGGTGATGCCATTTGTCTTCTTCTTGGCTTTCCAGCATAAGCACCTAATGCTTTCTTTTTTAGCCCCTTGTATGACTGGAACGTTATGGAGAAAGATGACTTCTCATGGTGGATCCAGCGTTTGCAACGGGCACAGAATCTATATGATGAATTCAGGATAGATCACTTCAGAGGATTCTCTGGTTATTGGGCTGTTCCTTCTGGTAGTTACTCTAAAAATTGATGAATTGCATTCTACTTGCTTGGATATCAGTTTCTGATAATTGCCTAAATTCACAGAAGCAAAAGTTGCAATGGTTGGACGATGGAAGGCTAGTTTTTTGTAATTTAAATGTAATTATGGATATCCTAATAATTTTCATTTGTAACCTGTTGATGTCAGTAGGCAGGGCCGGGAAAATCATTGTTTGATGCCATCTTCAGAGCTGTTGGGAAGATTAAAATCGTTGCGGAAGGCTTGGTATATTTTGATAGAATATGGAGAAGTTATATTATTATTCCTATTTCAATGAGCATGTTAAACTTAATAGTTTAATCTTAGGTGTATAGATCCTATCTCCAGAAGCTGTTTGTTTATAACTTAACTTAGTATGCTATGTATCTACTAAAATGACGTTTCCATCATGAAGTGTGAGTTTCCTCTTCTAGAGAATTAGAATGTAGGTAATAACAATTTTAAGATTCACTGTATTATCTGGTTCATTCCTTAATTCCATTAGGTATTTCTTTGATAAGGGTTCATTAAGCGTGAGAATTTTAAGAATTTATTGTTGTATAAAAATATATATTTTTGAGAATGTTTGATGGGAAACTATTAAATCTAAAAATATATTACTTTTGAAATAAATATAGAAATTTTACATTAGATATTTTTAAAATATTGAATCGCTTGTAACTTAATATTAAATTCTAAACCTCCTTTTTAGAGGTATTCTCTTGCCTATGTCCTAACATTGTGAGTATTTAAATAACTATTCCAATGCTTAAATTCGTAAGTTCCAAATTCTAATCACAAGTCAAATGTAGACTACATAGCAAAAAATACTAGAGTTATTAAGTTCCATATTCTTTGTATTTTATAAACTTAAATGTTGGTCTTCATTGACTATGAAATTATTCCTTGGTATTGAACTAAGATCATATATAAGCTTGAACTTTGATAATATTCAGTTTCATTTGTCTCCTTTATATAAATGGGAACTTACAGTTTAGCTTTGGCTGTGTTTTGCGAATTTTTCGTGACAACTTCACTGTGTATTGCACCATAAAATTGCAGGGAGTTATCACTGAAGATGTAGTTGAGCTTAGAAAATCTATTGGGGCACCTGGAATGGCTGTACTACAATTTGGTAATAAGTAAATTACGGTGAATTAATGTAAGTTTTTGCATAGTATACAATTTGTCCATTTTTTATCCAGCTTTTGGTGGCGATGCCACCAACCCACATTTGCCACGTAATCACGAATCCAATCAAGTGGTCTACACTGGAACTCATGATAATGATACACTAAGATTCTCTAAGCCATTCACAAGAGTTTGCGGTTGGTTAAATTTTAAAAATGTCACAGGATATTCTTCGAGTCCTGTAGTTTTCATGATAAGATGGTTGTTTAGAATAACTTTGGTTACCCTTGTTTCTGTTGTAGATCTGTGGTTGGTGGGACAATTTGAAGGAGAGAGAAAAACTTGACGTATGTAACTCATTTTGTTTTCATTTTGAGCCATGTAAACAAGGCTTGTGAATGTGGTCTAATGTCAAATCGTATGACTTCAGGTATTGAAGTATCTTTCAATTACAAAGGAAAATGATATAAACTGGTCATTGATTCAGACTGCATTATCATCTGTGGCAAGAACTGCTATTATACCTATGCAAGATGTTCTCGGTTTGGGAAGTTCTACTAGGATGAACACTCCGGCAACCCAGGTATAGGCAGTGGATTCTGTTGATAAATAAGGTGTAGAGAAACTGATAATACTCAATAAAATCTCAAACCGAGATTGCACAGCGAATAAAATATCTTGTTCTCTACTAATTGTAATCAAATAGGCAAACCAATATCAATCAATAATGATAAACACCAGAGAAACGAGATTAGTGACACCAAGACTTTTAGCGTGGAAAACCCTCGAATCAAAGAGGGTAAAAAACCACAGGACCCGTACGCCACTTAATCAATCTTTCACTATATCAGAAATAATGGGTACAACCAAATGTTCTCTCTAGATTATCAAACTAGAGGCATACCATACTTCATCAAGATAAAAACAATAATCTTGGAAGACAATAAAAGCAAGAGAGGATTAAACTAAAAATGAAATAATAGTTCCTTTTTTATCCTATAGAACAGCCTTAAAAAGCACAAAACACTATCTCCACCGTTCAGAATGTACCTCTGTATGTCGCAAAGCTGCTGTCCAAATTTCACGTCGATCAAACGGCTGAATCTTGAAATAATCGAATTCGACTCTAGCTGCTGCAGAAAAATCTGAACCCTTTCAATCTCTCTTCTCTCTTCAAACTTTACTCTTAGGGTTTTCTTCTAAACAAAACTCTTATATAGGACCCGACCCAAATATGGGCTGAGCCCAACAAATCTCCCCCTCAGGTCATATGTCGGGCTCTAGCACGCTCGCTTTCTACCTGCAAGAATTAAGCTTTTCTTTAGGCAAAGTTTTTGTCATCATATCAGATCCCTTCTCACTGGTATGGATTTTCTCGAGCTGTAACATCTTGGATTCTAACACATCTCGAATCCGATGATAACGCACATCAATATGTTTTGTGCGTGAGTGAAATGTAGAATTTTTGCTTAGATAAATTGCACTTTGACTGTCACAGTACAAAATTAATTGATCTTGATCATAACTCAATTCTTACAAAAATCTTTTCATCCACAATACCTCTTTACAAGCTTCTGTTATTGCAATATACTCAGTCTCTGTAGTTGATAATGCAACACAATCTTCGAGTTTAGATTTCCATGAAACTGTTCCCCCTGCAAAGGTAATCATATAGCCAGATGTAGACTTTCTTGAATCAATATCATCAGTCATATCTGCATCTGTGAAAGCATCTAACACATGTTTACCATTTCCAAAACACAAACATGCCTTGGAAGTACCTCTTAGATATATGAGTATCCATTTCACTGCTTCCCAATGCTCTTTCCCGTAATTAGAGAGAAAACGGCTAACAACGCTGACTGCATGAGCAATATCTGGTCTTGTACACACCATAGCATACATTAAACTTCCCACTGCGGATGCATAAGAGATTTTCTTCATCTCTTGAATCTCTTTTTCACTTGTAGGACTCTGTTTGGTGCTCAGCTTAAAGTGACCTGCAAGCGGAGATACAACAGGCTTTGCATTGCTCATGTTGAATCTTTCAAGAACTTTCTCAATGTACCTCTCCTGAGATAACCACGGCTTTTTCTTTTTCCTGTCACGATTAATCTTCATGCCAAGAATCTGCTTAGCCGGGCCTAAATCCTTCATGGAAAAGGATTTACTGAGTTCTATCTTCAACTTCTGTATTTTATCAGCATCATGTCCAACAATCAGCATATCATCGACGTATAGCAAAAGAATCACAATATCGTTGTCAGAAAATTTCTTCACAAACACACAGTGATC